>JADRCH010000107.1:1622486-1661422 GCA_019843965.1 Rhynchomys soricoides | reverse complement strand
GTGGGCAGAGATTCCTAACAGCTTAAAGCCTTGCAAAACTTGGCAGGAACTTTGCAGCAGGTACTTCCTGCTTGCTCAGTCACTACGACTCCTACTATTGATCACAAGATTTTCGTGTTTTTGAAAGATCCAAAGAGCATGAGGAATTTTCTAAATCTTCTGCCGCAGGCCCGAACAGCAATTATAAGCCCAAGACACTTTATACAGAGTGGTTCTATTTCTCTTTTAGTGTGTCTGTGTGTGGATGGAGGAGCAGAAGGTGTATACTCAGATATGTGCACACGTGTAAAAGCTTGTGCACACATGCAGAGACCAGAAGAAGACATCTTGGCTGGGACAGCGGGCCAGAGAGCTCCCAGGACCCTCCTCTCTCTACCTCCCTATGCTGAAGTTGTAGGAGTACCTGACTTTTGACTTGGGCCCTGAAGATTTGAACCCTAATTCTCTTATTTGCACAGCAAGCACTCTTGCCCGTTAAGCCAGCTCTCCAGCCCTCTAGGTTCTTTTGAAGCTTCACAGTGTTCTTCCCAGAGAACACAGTACTGAACAGTAGTTCCCAAAACTGAAATATAGAGCAATCTCCAAACAGGAGTCCATCTGAATACGTGAAACCCAATCTAAGATTAGGCAAGCTTGTGTGTGTCGCTTGTGTGTCTGGCTGTCCTGTCTGCGTACTTACACAGCAGAGTATTTAAAATAAAAAAGACAGTGAAGAAGCCACACACAAAGAGGTGCTCCTGACCAACATCCGACACACTGTTTCTTCCTTCCTGAATCCTATCCCATGTGCTCTGAATCCCAGAGGGAAAAAAATTAGCAAGTGCAGAGATCCCCTGTGTAGCACCCAGGACTTGGACCCTTCCTGCTGCAAAGGCAGTTCCCTCCCAGGATGAAAGACATTTGCCTGTCTCTCAGTTTGTCAGTCTATCTTTTGGGGGTCTGTGAGGACCTCAGCTTTAGACAACAGTCATAGCAACAAAGACCAGGTGAGTCATGTGTGTGGATGTCTGCTGTGCTTCACTAAGACACAATTGGTCCTTAGATCCATATCTATCTGTCTGCCTGTCTGCCTGTCCGTCTATCTATCTATCTATCTATCTATCTATCATTTATCCATCTGTCTGTCCATCCATCCATCCATCAACCCACCCATCTATCTATCTGTATATCCATCAATCCATCTATCACCTATCTTGATTTTGAGGTTGGGTCTCACTCTGAAGCCCGTACCTCTGACTCATGTGGTGATCAATCCTTGCACCCCAGCCTCCCGAGGGCTGGAATTATAGGCGCATAACAACCACCAGCATTATTCACTTCTTTTAAAACATTTTTTACATATTTATTTTCTTTGATGTGTATTAGTGTTTTGTCTGCGTGCCTATATGTGCATCTTTGCGTGTACCCGGTACCCATGACTATCAGAAGGCATCAGGTCCTCTGGAACTGGAGTACCACTGTGTGGATGCTGAGGACATAACCCAGGTCTTCTACAAGAGCAGCAGTGCTTTTAACACCGAGACATCTCTCCAGGCTCTTTATTCACTTCTTTTTTCCAAAACAGGGTTTTCCTGTGTAACAGACCTGGCTGTCCTTGACTCGCTTTGGAAACCAGGCTGGCCTCGAACTCACTGGCAGAGATCTGCTTGCCTCTGCCTCCCAAGTGCTGGGATCAAAGTCATGCGCCTGGCTTTTATTCACTTCTTAAAGCACACAACGCACACAAAGTGTGCTTTAAGTTTATTGCTATAAAACGTCATGTTGAATGTATGCAAGTGACAGTTTTTAGTTTTAAAAAAGACTCACTGTCATCAAATCAAAGCGCTCCCTGCCACACAGCTCTAGTTTCTTGGCATGGAAATTGAATTCACAAAGAGCTACTTTGTTGCCCTGCAGCTCCTACCCAGGACACGCAGGTGAGCTCAGCCCGCCTGGCTGGCCCCTGCTCTCCTTTGCTGCTTAGTCTACACCCTAGGTTTTGCTTTTTGACTATAAAGCTTTATTTCCCCTTTCCTTTCGTTGGGGCCAGTGTTGTCCCTCCCATCCCCCCAGTATTTACGAAGATCAGGTCAGCATCTGTTCTTACATTATAAGAATCAAAACAAAGTAGTCTATGTCCAGTGTGAATTCCAAGAACACTTGTAGATACACAGCTTAATTCTGTCTGTAAGACTCCCAACTCTAGAAATGTCAGGGGTTTCCAACCTCTCCACCCATTGCTGGAGAGTTACAGCAGTGTTTCCCCACAGAAGACTCTGTTTCTGTCGGGTTATCACATTTTAACCAATGTGGCTCAATCCTCCCTCCCCTTTGATGAAAAGATTTTCCCAAGTATAAATTAAGTATGCTTTTTCAGGGGGAAAAACTGAAAAGCACGCAAGACAAAATGTGAGCCGCTAATGGCTCTGTCACGCAAACAGCTGCAATTTACACACGGCTGTGTATTTTTTTAAAAAATGAATAGGCACATATGTTTGGTTTTCATGGCTAACATTTGGACACAAGTGTAGAGAGATCCATTTAAAATGCTAGATCAGGAAATTATTATGTGAGTGGATTGTTTAGTTCTGGCCTGACATTTTTGAGATGAGCTGCCTAAGGTCCCGGGAGGTTAACTTAGACAGTACATGGCAGAATGAGGTAGGGAGCCATTCCTTCTGTGTCCCCTCCTGAGGGGCCTGGGAAGAACCGCTGGCTTTCAGACTTTTGAATCTCCTTTTTGTGTGAAACTGGATTAAGACCAGTGTTAATGGAGCTGACATTAAAAATAAAAACCCCAAAACTTTAAGACATAATCATGCAGCATTGACCCGTTTAACATGCTCTGCTCAGTGCTTTCCAGCAAGTACACATTTCTGCCTAACAATCTCATATCTGGTACCCAAAGATTTCCACCCTTGCTACAAAAGCCAAAGAATCCCATATCCATGAGCAGACACCAAGTCCCGTGACCCCAATGTACTCATTAGTTTCTGTCAATGACACAAATGAGAGACACCCAGGAAGAGGGGGGCTTCAACTGAGGAACTGCCTCCATTATATTGACCAGAGAGTGGGGGCATTTTCTTGTTTAATGATTGATGTGAAAGGGCCCAGCTCACTGTTGGCAGTGCCACTCCTGTCTAGGTGGTCCTGGATTGTGTAAAAGCTGAGCGAGCTAGCTATGGAAAGCAAGCTTCTCGGTCTCTGCAGCAGCGGCTGCCTCCAGGTTCCTTTCGAGTTCCTGTCCTCAGTGATGGACTGTAACATAGAGGTGTAAGACAAATAAGATGTTTCCTCAGCAAAGACCTAACCAGGACACCCAGGCAGCCACAAATTCACTCTTGTCTCTCCAAGTTGCCCTGCTCTGGACACCCTGTGTTGATGGAACCTCCTCACATCATGCCAGCTCCTGTCACTTCCTGTGGTATTCTAGAAGGTTCACCTTCGCTGTTTTTGCCAATTGATGGTGCACCGGCAAACACATGAGCCACATCTTCAATCGTCCTTCAAGTGGGTGGATGTTGGGGTAGTCTTCCCTCTGTAGCTCACTGGAACAGTGTGGGTGAATCCTTGTACACAGTTTGTTTGTTTGTTTTGTTTTTCGAGATGGTTTCTCTGTATAGCCCTGGCTATTTTGGAACTCACTCTGTAGACCAGGCTGGCCTCGAACTCAGAAATCCGCCTGTTTCTGCCTCCTGAGTGCTGGGATTAAAGGCGTGCGCCACCACTGCCCGGCTATTATGCACAGTTTTCATGCCAGTATGCTTTCATTTCTGTTGGGAAGAGACCTAGGAGTGGACTTGCTGGGTTGCCTGGAAACTCTCACATTGTCACCAATAGCCTGACCAGTCCCCAGCACTGTCTGCATTCAACACCTTGCCAGCAGCGTAGGAGACAGTGGCTTCACACCATCTTCAACACCATTTGCCACAGGCCCACCAGCCATTGCAGTTAGGTATGCCTGCCCTGTGGCTGAGGCATCTAAGAGGGATGCAGAGATCTGCCTGTATACCTTAAGTCAGGCACTTTTTAAGTTGGCTTACTTATCTTAGGTATTTGTGCTGGCTGGTGATATGTCAACTTGACACACTAACTAGAGTTGTCTGAAAGGAGGGAACCTTAATTAAGAAAATACCTCCATAAGATCTGGCTGTAACCAAACATTGGACTGAGCATGGGGACCCCAATGGGGAAGTTAGGGCAAGGACTGTAGGAGCTGAAGGGGTTTGCAACCTCATAGGAAGAACAACCAACCAGACCCCAAAGCTCTCAGGGACTCAACCACCAACCAAAGAGTACACAGGGGGTACACATGGCTCCAGCCGGATATGTAGCAGAGGATTGCCTTATCTGGCATCACTGGGAGGGAAGCCCCTTGGTCCAATGGAGGTTTGATGACCCAGGATAGGGGAACACTAGGTCGCTGAGGCAGGAGCGTGCAGGCGGGTGGAGGAGCACCCTCATAGAGGCAGGGGAGGGAGAAGGGGGTAAGGGGTTCATGGAGGAGAAACTGGGAAGGGGAATAACACTTGGAATGTAAATAAATAAAATAACCAATAAAAGAAAAACGAAAGAAAAAAGATTTGGCTGTAAGGCATATCCTTAGTTAGTTTGATGGGAAGGCCCAGCCCATTGCGGGGTGGTCCCATCCACGGGCTGGTGATCCTGGGTTCTATAGAAAAGCAGGCTGAGCAAGCCACATGGAGCAGGCCAGTAAGCAGCACTCGTCCATGGCCTCTGCATCAACTCCAGCGGCTCCAGGTTCCTGCCCTGTTTGAGTTCCTGTTCTGACTGCCTTTGATGATAAACAGATATGGAAGTATAAGCCAAGTCAACCCTTTCCTCCCCGTCGGGTTTCATCACAGCAATTGGTAACCCTAACCACGGTATTCCTACTGTGCTTAGCATGGCTATGTTCACATTCAAGTGTCACTAACTGTAGGCCTAGGCCTGGAAGGATAGAAGTTCCAGCAACAGACCAGTGAGTGCACTCCCCTCCAGAAGGGCTGGATGAGTGCTGAGTACCCCTTGCTTCCACTCTGGGACCAGCTGACAGTTCTGAGTTAATGTACACTCCCTGCAGTGGCAGCTGCTTTGGATTGTGGGCTTCCTCAGTCTCTCTGGGCTGCTCAAACAAATTCCTACCAGCTGGGGGATTTCTGTACAGCACACGGTTATTTTTCATGATTCTGGAAACTGGAATTTCAAGGTCAGGGAGCACGAATTCCAGCAAGGGAGGTTTTATGTCATCATGTGGCAGAAGGCAAAGGAACTGTTCTTGACATCCCAAACACTTCCACCCCAGATGACTGTACTCCAGGAAGTCACAGGACACTTGACTCCAGGCTCCTTTAGCCACAAGGATTCCTTTTGCCAGAAGCCCCCATCCCCTAGCAAAAGTTTTCTTGTGTCCTCTTGCCAGACTTACACCACTGCAGACATTTAAGCATGGTGAGTAGGACCATCATATCGGCTTAAGACTGCTCTTTACTCTTCCCTAAGACTTCCAGCTAGTTTTGTGTGGTCACTGGCCATGTACAAGGTTCGTAACATATGGGACTGGGGTGGAAGCCTGCATGATGGTTGGTGGGCCCAAGAAATTCTTCATCCAATAAGATGAGAGAGTCTGGGAACCTACTCAAGATGGACAGCTTAGGCAAGCCTCTGTGCAAGGTATGGTATCCATGCTGGAATCTAGCTAAAGCACAGACCTTGCCCATGGACACTCAAATCCATCGTGGAGCAAGTATGTTGTGTGTGAGCAACCTGTCTTACGTGAATGAACGAATGGCTTCATCTCTTTGTCATATGTGTTTAATATTATCTTTGTGACAGGATCTAGTGCCATGAGTAAATATGAAGGAACATTTTAGCATCTAACATTAATTCATAAACTTAGTCTATCCAGAAATGGTCACAAATTTATGGCTTGTCACAACTACATTTTGTAAAAAAAAAAAAAAAAAAGAAAAAAATCTTGGTTTGACCCTCAACATTATGATGCATTCTTCTCAGTATCCCTTTGGACAAAGAATGATGAGGAATAAAACAGTTGTTCACAATGGCATGTTGTCTTCCAGGGCAGCCATATTGGAGTAACCAGAGGGAAGATCCCTCCCCGCAGCATATGGATGGAGCTCATGGATTTTCAGGGTTACACTGAGACCACATATGAATTCAAAACCACTCTGCTTCTAACCGGTACTGTCACTGAGAAGCTAACAATGGCCCTGAGTTCTAACTTTTAAGTGGGCTATGCTGTTTCATGGCTGTGCACACGAGCAACAGCCTCTTCCCCTAGGAGACATGTCCACACTCAAGGCCTTGGCTTTCTTGCTCTCCGGGTCCTGTAATTTCCACCTATTAGTGTATTTTCCTGCCTTTCACATCAAGGGAATCCTCTACATATTATGTTTGAGTAGAAGATGAATATCTTTATGCATAGAAGAAATAGATGGTGGCGCTTAAAAATCTATTGCAGTGTGGACAGCCAACACATTTTGAAGGAAGAAAGTTTCCTTGGAAGTGCAGGGAGTCAGGGTCTCGCATACGCTAGGCAAATGTTCTGCCGTGGAAGTACATTCTCCCAAGTAAATTTTGATGTAATGACTAAAGTTTTTCAATCAAAACTTTTTTTTGTTTCTGTTTTTCCTTCTGACCTATAGTTCCTAAAAACAAATAGTAGGTGAGTTATTTGTCGCGGAGCAACACTCCTGAGGTAGCATCTTACGAAAACACTTTCAACCTTTTTAGCAAATATTGGAGTGTCGTTTTCCCCCTTCGGAGTCTAATAACGAAACTTTTCAGACTCTACCTGTCAGTTTTCTGTTTCTGTAACTGGCACCTGAGATAATGAAATTAAAAAGAATAAAGGCTGATTTTAGTGCATGGTTTAGGGTGTCAGTGTGGAGTCAGCAGGCCTTTATAGACGGCACATTATGGCTGCGGTTCTTGATGGAGGAAATTACTCATGTTGTGGCAACTTGGAAGTAGGAGTGAGAGAGAGAGAAAGAGAGATGACAGACAGACAGACAGACAGACAGATGGACCAGGGATCTACAATCCCCTTTAATGGTACTTCCAATGACCTAATTCTTAATGGACCTGTTAATGGTCTCTATGGTGACAATTAAAGGGCCAGGTGTTTAACACGTGGCATTCGGGAAGTACTCTTAGGATCCAACCCATAACACACGTTCCCATACAGATGTGCAGTGTCACGCATTGGAAGGGCCCAATATTCCCAGTTAATTTTGTACCATTAACTTTCCTGTGACTTTGGGCAGCAAGAGAGGAAGAAGTTAAAATTGCACAATCAGGAATGACAAAGGAACATGACATTACTAATGATCGAGGCAATATTGTTATATGCTTTTAAAAAGGAAATTTTGTTGCATTGTATGTTTGTACACTAGGTGCAAGCCTGGTGCCAGGAGAGGCCTGAAGAGCATGTCCGATTCCTTGGAAATGAAGTTACAGATGGCTGTGAGATGCCATGTGTGTGCTGGGAACCGGGCCCTGGTCTTCTGCAGGAACTGTGGGTGCTCTTGACTTCTGAGCCATCCAGCCCTATTTGAATCATTTTTGAGACAGGGGCTCACTGTGAAACTCAGGTAGACTTGAAGTCACTGCCCCCCCCACCTCCCCCGTCAGCCTCCCAGATGCTGGGGTTACATACAGGCTTGTAGCACCCCAAGTTGCTTCCTATTGTAGGATTTTACAGTCCTTGTTTGACTACAGTTCTGCGGTTCAGTTTTTAAAATTCTTCTTGTGTTTTCGTGTGACAGAAAATTTTAATACGGGATGTGTGAGAGTGCCTTTGTATTTAAGGATAGAGTGAAATTTCCTGGCACTGAGAAGGGTAAGAAGTTTAGCTATGAGATACTTCCCAGTTACGACCCTGAAAATAAAAACAAAGGTGCTTTTCTAGTTGTTCCAAAGGACTGTTTCTTACTATTGGACATATCCGCAAAAACCGTATACGAAGCTTTCCTAAAGAATACAAAACATATCATTGGTGCTTAGCATCGGTTTGCCTAACAGTGTCTCTGCCCCACTCAGAACGCACCACCCCCTCCCCGAGCTAACAACTGGAGCAGCTCAATTGCAGCTTTAAAAAAAGGTTGCGGGGGAGGGGTTGGGAAGTAGAAGGGTCTCATTTCCACCCTGCTGGAGCTGGTAATTTACTCTCTGGGAACAAGGGGCACAGAGACCACCACTTCGGTTTAAGGCTTCTTTTCACATTGCCAATTCCCCTACTTTGGGCCCGAATGGCAACTCAAAGCACCCCCCCCCCAAGAGACAACTGCGCAGCCCCTCCCCCTGGCGCCTGGTGACAGGCGGGCCCAGCACTGCGGGGAGACCCGGCTGAGGAGCAGCCCCTCCTCTCTGGGGTCCCTGGCTTTTGTAAATTTGTCAGCCCATCCGTGAACTTTGTTTGAACAGAGTTCAGCACTCAGTGGAGGATTGTTTTGTATTATAGCTCACAGCGAAGCACATCTCTTCTGTATTTATTTTAAATAAAGGCTTTCTAGAAGCCGAAGGGTTTAAGCCACAGGAAATAAAGAAAGGAAAAGTGTTCCTCCGGAGCCTGCCCGGATAGCAGTTACTCGAAGGCCTCATGTTCTGCACACCCAGGAGCGGCTGGAGAGGCAAGAGGCCAAGCTGGTCAGCCCTGGAATTAACTGCATGAAGTCAAAAGTGCTGACGTACCCGGAGGAAGCTTCCCTGCTGGAGTCGGCCCGGGGGACATAAGCTCAGCCCGTGCAGGCTCTCCCTGGGCAGGTCCTCAGAGAAAGGGGCAGGGCCTCACACAGGGAACATGGATACAGTGTGTGTGTGTGTGTGTGTGTGTGTGTGTGTGCATCTCTACTTAGGGACATAATCTTAGGTCTGTACCAACAGTGTTCTATAAAAATAGGCAAAATAAAAAACGTCACCAGGGAAAACAGGAACGATTTGCAAAGCGATTCACATTTGCAGAGCATTATTGCAATCTAAGAGAGTATTCTTTGGCTTCCAGGTATTTTCAGACATCTTACATTATAACATAGTTTGATAAGATCGACTGCATCAGCAACTACTTGGAGAGGGATCTATCCTATTAAGAACCGACCTGTCTCCATGCTGACATACCCTGAAAACAACCGTAAATGATTTTCACATTGGCTTTTCTTTTATTTCAAAGAATATATTTTTCATGACACTGGATGACTCAGCAAGTAAAGGTTCTTGCCACTAAGCCTGAAGACTTGAGTCTGAGAGAACCCCCAGTTGTCTTCTGACCCCCACACTTGAGCCATGTCTGGCATACACACAACCTCCTCCTCAAATATGAATAAGTAAGTGCAATAAAATTTTAATTGGCAACTACTAACTGTACACGGCCCTGGGTTTCATAAGGACACTTTGATACAAGCATATAAGGTACTTTGAGCACATGCCCCACCCCGTCCCCTGCCACTCCCCCCCCCCAGTTCCCTTTGTTCTGCTAGACAGTTACATTTCTTGTTCATAGTGAGTCCCACTTTTCACACAGTCAGTATAAATTTTTGCTAGATGATAACTCAATTATTTTGCCTCCACACAATCATGAGGGGAAAAGGTAGGAATCTTCCCCTTTGGTAAGAGCGCTGGGCATTCAGCCCACAGAGCCTTGGTTCATAGGCAGCACACATCTTGTAAAAACTGTACTTCCATCTTGGCTTTGCACACTAGCTAGAAGCGCAGAGGAAATTCCCATTATCTATCTGTAATCTGCCAGTGCGTCTTCTGCTACTAACCCTGGCTGAATCCATGCCTACCCTGTTTCATTCACTCTCTCTCTCATTATTTCTTGGCCTGATTTCTTTCTGAATTTTAAATACATATGTTTTGTTCATTTACAATTTGAGACAGGTTCTCATTATATAGCCCAGGCTGCCACACCATTCTCCTGCCTCATCGTTCTGAGCGCCGGGATTACAGTTGTGTCACCTTGCTTAGTTTTGTAGGCTCCCTGCAAAACAGGGGTTTAGAGGGATGATTAAGTGGTAAAGATGGACTCTCACACATGTGTGACTGGGGGGGGGATGGATGGGATTCAGAAGAGACATCACAAAATTTGTGTAAGTGCAGATGAAAAAAAAATAACCATAGCGTTTGCAACTATCATGAGAAAATCTACTTCTGACTTTGTCCTTTATAAAATTGCTGTTTCACCAGCAAGGCTGCGGATTCTGTCAGGTGAGAGGTTACCACTGCAGCCAAGGCTGCTGCATTCCACCTCAGCCCTGCTGCTTGCCAGCTCTCCCCCTGGTCTCCTGGGACAACGCAGAGCCTCTCTGTTAGCATCTGACAAATGGGCTAACTCCACCCCCTTCCTCCTGGGTTACTGTACCAGAGTATATGGCACAAAATAAAATTGCTTATGAGATTCCCATCAGGTAGAACCAACCTTTTGACATCAGCTAAGAACTGCACAGTTGACCTAGAAAACAAAATTGCACACACATATCTCGGAATGTTTGAAATTTACAATTATATATTGGGCTGGATTCATTGCTGTTCTTGGCACATGTGGCCCACAGGCTGCAGGTTATGGGATAATAAGCATGCAATCAATTCTGTTTTTAAATTAGCACGTGATTTAATGCCTGGCTTCAAAAAGTAAATGTGGAATCAATGAACAAATGTACAGTTGTGGAAAAAAATAACAAATATTTAGTTATACTTTTGATATGATACTCATTTATTATTATTAACTAATTGATTAATTATTATAGTTTTTAAAAACCAGGGTTGCTCTACGTAGTCCAGGATGGCTTTGAATTTTGATCTTCCTGCTTTGGCCTCCTTGGCTCTGCTATTTTGTTTGCTCTTTTGATCTTGTTTAAATGATTACAGCCAGTATGAAATTCTGTGAAAGTGTTTGCTGGACAAACTTTTAACAATCTAATACATTCTCCCACATTTCCCATTGATCCCGTAATACTGTCACAAGGACCACAGAGCAAAAGTGAGAGCTTGTAAATTGTCCACACAGTAGAGCTCAAAGCACGTATCTCTGAAAGATTCCATGTGGACCCCCAAATTTGACCTCATACATTTTGGGTACCCCTGAAGCACCATCATCTATGTGAAAGTGGACCACTTCTACACTGTCCAGCGACCAGTCTGGGCTCAGGCTCCAGAGACATTGGCTCTAACTAAAGGTTCTTCCTTGGGGCCAGGAGGCTTGAAGTCACTTAGATCTGGGTCGCATTTGTCAACACATCTCCAATGTTGGGTCTGTCAATTTCTCAGTTCCTTTATGTTTAAATGCTTTAACATAGTTCCTCAAATTTTCTACCTTATTTTTGGCAGGATGCATGTGAGATTTTATTTTTAAAAGAAGTTGTTCATAAGTCTTAGATAAACTCTTAAGAATTCTTCCAGAGAGGATTTGACTCAAAGCAGCCCTCTCCTTGGCTCTGTAGAGACACAGGCCTGCTGGTACCACAGGGTAGAAAGAGAAGCTGCTGAATCCCTGCTGATGCTTATAAGGCCTGCAACGACTGAGACAGCCAGAGGGGAATCAATCATAGTGGGTCACAGAAAAATTCCTGAGGTTGGTTTTTACTATAGTTCTAGTCATTTCATTAACAAGTTTATTACTGCTTTTCAAATGACTGGCTTCCATTCATAATAATTATTTCTCCCAGTGTTGATAATTGAATCAAGGCTGTGTGTGTGTGTGTGTGTGTGTGTGTGTGTGTGCCAGCCATGTGGCCAAACATTTACAAGGACCCTTCATCTCTAGCCCACTTCTGTCTTTCTTGAGGGAAGCAAAATTACACCCAGCTACATTCTCTGACACGGATAAGCCTCGAGGACATGAGGGAAGGTGAAATTGCACTCGAGGAAATGGACAAGTCTTGGAGGATGCGGGTCCCCAGAGTAGTCAAACACAGAGACAGAAAGTAGGGTGGTGAATGCCGGGGGGCTGGGGGAGGGGAGGGAGGCCCGAAGTGTTTAATGGCTTACAGTTTCTGTGGGAATGATGAAAAGGTTCCAGGCGAGCATTTCGGAGATACTCATACGACTTTGAGAAATGTCCCCATTGTACATTTAAAACTGGTTTAAACCATCCATTTTCTTTTGTTATTGAGCCCTCCTAGTCACTGTACCTAGTCTATTAACACAATGGCCTCCAGAGTCCCTGATCTGGCAAAGTCTCCTAGATCCTGTGATAACTGACTTTCCTCCTACTGAGCCCTGTGAGGGCCTGCTGCTGTCTTTTAAACCCTATTACTAATCAGGAAAGGGCCTTTCAGTCTCTTCCCCTTTCAGTTAGGCTGTGCTCAGCCACCGCGGTGAAGGAGACATGGCTGCTTTCCTCATTTTCTTCTCAGTTCTGTTGGGAAAGTTCCCGTCAACTCGCACACGCAATCAGTTATGCGTGGCGACATCTAATGAGATTCGGGGGCTGAGCCGGGGTTTTGCTGCTGTGAGGATGTGTGTTGCGTTGATAGGCCACAACCTGTCTGCTGAGGAATTAACAATGCTGTGGGATTATGAGAGAAGTTAGTAAGGAAGACAGCCCCTCTTTCCCAAACATGGGGGGCCTTTCCGAAGAGGACGCTTAGCTTATTGAATTTGTCTCTTCTTAAATGAATTCTACTCTGTGTCCCCGCTTCTTTTTTTCTTCAAACCGTTATGGCCCACATCTGTGGAGCTCTGGATCAGCTATTCTGAAGCCAGCTGTTGCTGGGCCTTTTAGTTAGGATGAAATTAGGAACAGCCTCGAGGGTCGTCTACCTGCTGTGAAGCCACCAAAAACTGCAAATAGTGAGAAAACGTAGCTGCCTGGCTTAACCAGTCAGGGTAATTCCACACCATTTGTGGCTCTGGGCTTCAACAGTGTTATTTGTTAATGCTACCTGTCGTTGTCTCCTCAAAGATAAGCAAGCAAAAGTCAGTGAAAGACAACCTATGTGTCAGAAGAACAGTATATGAGCCAGTGTGAAGATTTTTACAGTTTATTTTGTTTGTTTGTTTGTATTTCTACCCGAGCAGCTGGGGATGGGGGGAACAAAGGAAAGATTATTAAAATGATGATTCTGTGAGAAAATTCTTAAGATTTCTGCAGTGGGGGAAAAACTGAGTAAAGCATTCTTGTCATGGAACACATGGGCACAGTCTGTACAGAGTCCTCAGGCTTAGATCTGGTAGAGGGATAAGCAAATTTTCACAAGTGTTTGAAAGAACATGAAGATCTCAACTTCGATTTGATCACTGACCCTGAATTATCTGGTACATAAACGACCACAGAAGATTGCATTTAGTAAGGAGCTTCTCAATGTAAACACGAAACTATCTGGAGTTCCCATCCATCAGAGGTGTGTGTGTGTGTGTGTGTGTGTGTGTGTGTGTGTGTGTGAGAGAGAGAGAGAGAGAGAGAGAGAGAGAGAGAGAGAGAGAGAGACAGACAGACAAGGCTTCTATTAGTCATTCTTAAATAGAATGAAAATTTAAAGAGAACGGAGACAGTCTAAATAAAGACGAGAAACATCTCATGCCATCACCCCTAGGTTCATGTGTGTTAAGCATTTCCGATGATGACTGTCTTTCAGGACAGAGGCACACCAGCACCGCCCTCCTCCAAGAGGTCACCTTGTGTTAACTTCCTACTAACACCTCCAAGGTGAGGCCCTATCTCTCCCCTCCTCTGTGTTCTCAATACGGAGAATTCTTGAGTTCTTTAGACTCCACGGGAAGGGAGGATTTTTCAAAAGAACACTAGGTTAGGATTGGGTCACTATTTCTGAAATAGTAACAAACACAGAATTTCTATTTCTACACCAAACGTTTCTCATTCCCAACAATTAACCCTGTCCCTTACAGGAAACACCTAGAAATACCTGTTGGTGATATAAATCAAATTTAGAGTGCATTCCCTTTGAATTCCTGCCTTTAGACATTCCCTTTGTATACTTAAGTTGGTTCACAGAGCGAAAAACTGCCCTTGGTTTGGGCAAATAAGCCAGTTTTCTTTCTAAGCTATAATTCACAGTCTTAATGAATTCGAAGACATAGGATTAATATTTACACGTGTGGTCCCCTTCCCTTACAGGGCTTATATTTTGAGCTTGTACACCTAGTAAATCCTAGTAGCTTGCTGTGGGGTTTCATGTCTTAACAGAGTTTCACGTCAGGCTTTCAGACAGGCAAGGCCTTTTCTGGGGGAGTGGAGACAAGCTCTTTCTTCCTAGCTCCTCTTTATTGAAACTCCTCAAGAATGATGATTCTCGTTTAAACATCGCAGATCAGGGAACACAGCTTCGCCATCAAATCACTGGGAAGGAGCAGAGATTCAAACTCTGAGTCAGTCACTTTTTATGCAGCAGCAGAGGGGAGTTGGTGCTCTCTTCTGCTCCCGTGTTGTCAGGCAGAAGGATCATCCAGTTGAACGGTATAAATGTCCTAATGCTAACCACTAACACTGATGCTTTGCTTGGCCCAAATATTTTAATTTAAATAAACCTTTCAGAACAGGAGGGGCCCCACACCCCCAAGAACTCCTAGGGGTTTGTACCTTGTTGTATAGAAGGTGTCCTGAATCTTGAAAGGCTATTTTTTTTTTTTTTAAAAGATACTTGATGATACAGAACAGCTGCAGTATGGTTGTCCCAAATAGCATGAGAACCCTCTCAAATTCATTTTTATACCTTTGTCCTCTGTGTGCAGAGCATCTAGCACTGGTATGCTGACAATAAACAATGACAGAGGCTTAACTGCTGTAAAAAGCATTTCAAGGTAGTAACAAACTGGCCGGGCTTCAGGCTGCCTTTTCTAGGTTTGTCACCTGAGCACCAGAATGTGACTCTTGCCCAACAGATTTCACTCTTAGATTTTGAATGTATTGTCCAGGGATGTGCAAAAAAAAAAACCATCCGAGGGCACAATATTATTGTAGACAGAGGAGCACTGAGCACAGTCACATGGGAGTGGCTGCAGGAAGCTCTCTAGGGACTGGAGAAAAGGAGGCAAGCCGTGAAAACTGTAGACTTTAATGTAGAGGAGGTTTTTAATTTTATTTTAATTTTCTTTCTCTTTCTTTCTGTTTATTTCTCCAACTTGTCAATTTTTCAACACATGGAAATTATTAATGCAACCTGTAGTCAGAAACTAGAACTAGGCAGATAGAAGCCTCCTGCATGTCCTGGGCTTTACTATAGATGAATATAGATTTAAAAATAGTACCCCTCAAAAAGCTAAGAACTGTGCTACGAAATTTTGAATCTGTGTCTGAGATGTGTACACACATGTAACGTCTACACATGCTATTTATAATGTCATTAGCTGAGTTGGGAGATGCTTTTCTTGTGAATTTTCACTGGGTATTTTCACTGGGTATTTCACTACCAATTTCAATTGGTAATGAATTGTGGGCACTTCAATAGTTTTCTGTGAATCAGACTTAAATGTGATTGTTCAGGAATACATCCCACTTAAGCATTCAGGCTGAAACTAGCAACAATTGGCCGTGACCTTTAACATGCCTGCTTTCCAAATTAGTGCCGACCATTAATCACACGGAGCTTACATTTTATGATTCGCGGGCCGTTCCTCGTCGGCCTCCTCCCTCTGCGCCCCCTCCTCGGCGGAAACACACGCATGCACACGGAAACATCTCACTCTCAGCCAGGCCCCCGCCCGATTGCCAGCTCTGCCAGGGTATAAGCACCGCCCTTTGCAGCTCGTCCGTCCGCACAGGAGTTTCTATTGCAAAACCAGTGGCCAGGGAGGGCCCCCAAGCTGCACGAGCAGCGAGGGTAAGCACGAGGAAAACCACCGCGAAAGGTAACCGCCCGGATCTCGGCGCTGATTGTTCGGCAGAGCCAACACGGGCGTCTTGGCCTGAATGTATCTCCACTGCGGAGTTATCACGCTCAGCAGCCGAACAATATGGCCAAGAGCCTGGTGGGAGAAGATAGTGCCCCTCCGCAGGCCACAGCTCCCCTGGCCTACGTCACCGCGGATCGCGGGGCGCGCTCCCCGGCCCCTCCTCCTCTCTCCTCCTTCTGCTCCAGCTCCCCTCCCCCCTCCCCAGCCCCTCCCTGCCAAGTACCAAGAAAGCTTTGGGGAGTCAAATCAAGGTTTTGATTCATATACTTAATATATCGTCACTAATACGACCCACGGAGGGTACTTATAGGGTGGGGTGGGGTGGGGGTGGCACAAATGAAGTTTTCAGAACCAAAGCAAAATGAGTCGAACTTTGAAGACACAAGTAAACAGCCACGGTGATAAACGAGTCCAAGCTCCACTCTGCCCCAGAGCCGTCCTGTTCTTCCCGAAGCATGCGGACTCCCAGACTCGCTCCCGTGAAGTTCAGGGGACACGCGCGCTCCTGAGGCCGCAGGCAGGGTGAACACCGTTTGGTGTGGGCTCGAGGCTCAGCGTCCAGGTGCTTGAGCCGACAGGACAAGCATCCCAGGCACGTCTGCACGTATGGGTGTGTGTGTGTGTGTGTGTGTGTGTGTGTGTGTGTGTGTGTGTGTGATGTGCGCGCGTAAACAGCCTCCAGGAGCTGGAGCTGCGGCAACCTGAGACCTGAAGCAGAGGGGCGACCACTAGCCGCCGACGTCGTGATTCAGGGCTATTAGGGGAGGAATTATCTAGGTCTGAGTCATCGCGAGCCTCCAGACTTTCTCCGCAGTGTGGCAGAACTTTGTGCTGATGAGACAATAGTGGAGCGTGTGCGTTTCCTACAGGGCAGACCATTCCCGGGCTGGGGGAAGCCTCGGGCCTGCTCGGGCCGTGGACGCCGGGTCCCCTTCTCTGCTCGGTGCAGTCCCTCAGAGCCCTGCTGGCGCCTGGGCCCCTGCGGGGCCGGTGCGTCCCGGGCGCGCGCGCGGCGCGCGGAGGGGGGCCGGGCGCGTGGCGGGTCCCGCGCGTCCTCGCGCGTCCCCCGCGCCAGGGCGCAGCTGGCGCGGTCGGTCTAGAGCAGCGCTCGGCTCCGCGCCGCGGGCGCTCGGCTTCACCTTCAGATGCGCGGGGCGTGCGCGTCCTCCTCCTGGAGCCCGCCGCCTCCCTGCCAAGGTAGGGGCCGTAGGGCGGGGGTGCTTCCTGGCTCAGAGGAGGGCGAACCGAAAGGCAGGGCTGGTAAGGTCGGGACCCATAACGTGCGGCGCAAGACCCTGCTGTGCCCCGTGGGGTGGGGGCGCGCTGGGCAGGGGCGCGCCCTGTAGAAGGTCTCTGGCGCCAGGAGGGCCACTTGGCTTTCTGTGTTGGTAGTTACTCCGCTCTGCAATTCCAGGAGAGGAGAAGATGAAACTTCGGGCGGCGGGGCGAGCGCCCGGGAGGTGGCTTTTACCGCAGTGGAGGGGCGGGGTGGGGGCCGGGGTGGGAGCGCGGAAGAGGCTCTGGCTTTGTACACTTCGTCAAAGGCGACGCGGGAGGAGGGGAGCTCGGATGCGCTCTCATCCATTAGGAGACAAAGAGCAAATTGCCTTACTTTAAAGTAAAACGCTCTGGCTAATGAAGGTGGGTGATGGGCGGCGGGGCCGAAGGAGCCGTTTCAATTATTAAGGGTTTGGCGGAGGGGATCGATGCCTGTGGGCACAGAGCGCCGCTGCCTAGGGGACGTGTTTGCGTATTTGTGTTTGGTGGGGGGTGTTCTCACTGTCCCCTCCCTGGACTCCTGCCCGTCAGCGGGGAGATTTGAGTGACCCCCAGCACTGAAGAAGTGGGATCTCTAGAAAGGGAAGTTCGCGTAGGGGTGGGGGCGGGGGTGAGGTTCTGGAAGTGACTCGGAGAGGACTGGGAAGGAGATCCGCGCGGCGGGGACTCCACGGAATTGAGATTTGCCTTGCTAGGCTATGGCAGAGTGGGGGTGGGGGACTTACTGATAACCATATATTTGTGTGTGTAGTTGTATACACGTATACACGCGAATTACACCCGGGTGTGTGAAAAAGAACGCAGTGGGGTTTATGCTGCGGGGGTGGGGTAGGGGTTGGAAAGGCGCCTCCTCTGCCATTTCCAGGGAGAACATACCGAATAGTTAAGATCAGTATTTAGATTAAACCGCCTCGTCAAGTTTTAAAGAAACTTTGTCTGAGTAAGTTTGTCAAAAGCCAGGCCAGTGAGGTCTTTAAGCCAGCGGTTCATGGAGGAAGGTCGGTGTGTGATGAGTATCAGGCTTTGTGAGTCGGGAAGCCAGGGATCCCTGCAGTTAGGACTCCAGAAAACTAGCCTTTTACCCGAAAAATGTGGGTCTGTAAGTCAGCCGCATCCACCAGCAGCGTTAACAAGCTCTCCACAGCCGACCAGCCCAATTCTCCCAACCCCCAGCTCCGTGGCTGTGTGTAGCTAACTCATTGCCTGGCTTGCTGATGAAGAGTCACTTAGACTCTGGGTGAGCACAGATCAACTTGCTCGGCCCCTCTTTTAAAATATATTCATTCGGTGTCTTATTTAATCCAGATGCACAAAAAGCCATTTACTGCTTCATTGTTGGTTTACATTTTTTTGAAAAGGCGACTGGTGTAACCTGTGGAATTTGAAATGCAAATAAAAGCCTGTGGGAGTTGAGGCAGAACAAATCGGCACTTATAAAGTGAAAAAGATTTAATGTCTTTGAAATCATTGCAGGAGAAAAAGGGCTGGAGGGGAGTGTGATTACTCCCCCCAGAGAGTGGATTGTGACGTCAGGTCTTTTTTGGAAAAGATGTTATTTTTAAGGTCTTGAAGTCTGGGTATGAAGTGCTTTACAGGAAAAACAGATTACAAGATTAACATCTGTTAACATGATCGTTTATCTCCAGCCAAAAATAGGTCAGTTCTTTCTTAAGGAAACATGCTTGCTTCAGCAAGCTTAAATAATAAAATAACGACTCCAAAAATTAGGGCTGAACATTTGTTATAATCTGACTCGTGAAAACAATTTTAAATTATTAAATCACTCAAAGGTCAAAGTCCTTTTGGGGGTGTTGAGAACAACTCTACTCTGAGTCTACCCGCCCCGATGACTGATTCCATCCTCCCCCTCCCCCCTTACACTGGGCTCCCTGTTCTGGCTGCCCATTTCCCTTTTCGTCCATTGTGGAAGTACGGGATATATTTAAATGGTATTCTCTGACTCCAGCCTCGTTAGGGAGACAGACTCTGTATAGATGGCTAACTTTTCAAAGCTCTGCTGTTGTTTTACCATTAAATGGAAAGACACGGAGGGGAAAGAGAGAAAAGAAACTGCCTTGCAAAGTCTCCCTGCCCCCTGGGTTTGAGTGACGGCTCTGTCGGCCAATCCGCAGCAGATTTCTCTATCCCGGAGGTAATTTGGGGTGTGTATGAGCGCGCGCACGCGCGACCACGCGCCCGTGTGTCGGCCCGGAGTCGGGCCAGACGCGCGCATCCGCAGCCTCCCGCATTTGCACAGATGTGTGCTGTAGACGTGGACACGCTTTTATCCAAGTCTGTCCAGCTAGATGCGCACGCAGCAGTCCAAGTGGAGACCCTGCCCCCTCCCAACGTCTTCCTGCGAAGACTGGGCAGTAGAGACACTTTCGGATTCAAGTCGAAACCTGCCACATGGAAAGGAAAGAGGAAGGATTGATAACACTTCTCAGCCATTGGGGACCCAGGAGCAGTTTTATCTGCCTGGTTCCAGGCTCCGTTGGGGTCGTAGCCACTTGCGGATAGCAAACATACAGAGGTCGAGGATTGTTGAAAAGGATATTAACTCTATATAAAAATGAAGGGCACTGTTCGTCTTCCAACTTCCAATTTCATTCTCTCAAGGGGAGTGATACTTAGTCCATGGTAAATTCTAGAACTCGAACTGTTCTTGGTTAATGAAAGTTCTGGTGTTCACCGGTCTTACCAGTGCTGCGCCCTCACGGCGACTGCTCCGCACAATGGGTATATTCAGGGGCAGAGTGTCACGGGCCACACCATGCTGCCCACTGTCTCAATCCGCTCCACTTAGGAACGTCCGTAGTGATGGGTGACTAGTGCAGCACTCACTTCGGGACTTGAACGCGCCGGACCTGGGCTGCTTAGTCTGTGCTTAAATGCTGGGCCTTTGGGGAGCTCGGTGGTCTGCCTTGTGATTCACTAGGGGGTGGTGGTGAAGATGCAGTGTTGGGTTAAATACACGCGTGCGCCTCCTTTTCTAGGGACCCCTGTCGGGGCCACAGACCTTGGAAGGCCCAGTGTCCACACCGGGTCTGCAGAGTCTGCATGCTCCGAGGTCACCTCCAGGGTGCCCCCACCCCGAGATTTCCCACTCGGTTACTAGGTGTTGTCAGTCCGCGTTTCTCCTCCTACGCGGGCCGATTCCACCCAACCGGATCGCCACCCCTTTCGGCCCTCTCTCCAATCTCTGCAAGCCCGCGGCTTGAGGGATGGGTTTGTCGTTGCATTAAATCATTCCTATTTCTGTGTGTCCCGGCCGCCCGGCGCCGCTGGGGGGGCGTGGGTCTGGGTAGCTGGTGAGGGTTAGGGAGGGGGAGGTTGCGCGGGGGCGGGGCACCACCTGCCCGCCCTAGAGGCGTGGCGTGCGACTGGGGGCGGGACACCCACCTGCCTGTCCCCGGGGCGGGGGCGGCGGCCGCTTGTTGCTGGGCTGCGAGCTTCGGGCTGCGGGGGGCGGGTCGTGGGCGGGGCGCTGAAGGGGAGGCCCCGTCGTCCGCCCCTTCTTCTCGGGCGCCCGCCCCCCGCCCCCGTCATGTGGACGGACGTCACACGCCTGCACTGTAACCCAAGAAGTGAAAGAGACGGGGACCCGCAGCCCAACTTCGCACCGTAACAAAGGCTGGGGTCCGTGCGGGCCGTGGGGCGCGGGCAGTGGGGGAGGGGCGTGGGCACGGGGAAAGTGGGGGGATGGGCGGCGAACTCGTGGGGCAGAGGCGTGGGCGGGAAGGGGTGGCCCGCCCGGGTGGGGGGTTTACGGAGGCGCGGCGGGGCTTCGCGGCCCAGCACCGCGGGCAGGCCAGGTAATTGGTTTCTATTTTAAACTTCACTTTGTTCTGTTGGAGGTGGATTGGGAGGGGACGCGTCCCCCTTATGGGGGGCGGTTATGTAAGTCTCCACACCTGAGTTGGGCCCTGCTTCTAAGGGGCGAGAGTGGCCGGTGGGTACGGAGTGCTGGTGGCTCCGGGGGGAGGAGGAGCTCTGTGGTTTACCCGTGAGACCTAATCGATGCCTGGGTGGAGAGGAGGCCCGAGTGGACGTTGGGTTATTTCTAGAAGCCCAGATGTGCCCTTGGGCTGGGGCGGGCCTTCCAGGGTGTCCATTGAGTAACAAAGGATCGAGTGGTTGGACCTCTGGTCCACTCGCGGTGCCCACTTAACCAGCAAGTCTCGGAAGGAACTTTAGACGGCGTCTTAATTAAAGGTACAGCAGAAAGTCACGTCCCGGTGAACCTACCATTAAGTCTTGAATGTTGATTAAATGTAATTTAAAAATTGATGTGCGTTGACCGGCGTAGAAGCGAAGAGGATAGCTCCCCAGCAGGATCTTTCCAGATTACGTTTTAAACCTTCCTATTAATATGATTGGAGTATTTCTGTTTGGAATGTGTTACTTTAAGGAACTAGGCATGCCTGCTACTCGATATGATACTCGCTACTGCCCTGTACACAAGAGACCATTTTATCACTTATTTTTTTCCTCTCATTCTTCAATTGTTGAGTCGAAATAGATTATTTACACAGACCGGCGAGAATTAAATATACCACAGTACTATTGTGCATTAATCAAAGAGTTCCTCTCCCCCCCCCCCCCCCCCCGCAAAATCAGAGATGGAGTTGAGCTGCCCTGGTGTCAGGGGTGTGAGTTGGGTCACTGGATGGGGCCAGCTTTAGTTCCACGAGAGTGACCCCATAGCCAACTCGAATGGGCTCTGGAATAAACTGAGCTCAGGGAAAGGCTCACAACTGTTTTGATAATCAAATTAAAATCCTGACGTGTTAAGATAAATACATGTCCAATATTTTCTTAGTTCATTAGGAGAACTTTGTTTCCTTGCACTTGCTAATACTGAAGCCTTCAGAGTACATTAGCATTCAAAAAGAGAAGCCTTCCCAGTGGGTCTGTAATAAAGCTCTCAAGAGGAGCAGACATGCCTTTCCAAAAGGAAACAACAAAAAAGTGGCTCTCTGGCCACTCACTGCTCCCAAAAGTGGACAGAAAGAAGGGAATTTTGATTATTTGTGGTTCTGAGCTTTTAAAAATCGACTGCATAAAATCATCCTAGGGCCTCAAACTTTAACTTTGGTATGTGTGTCTGATAACTAATTGCTGATATGTAATGACCCTCGTGGTAGCTTACTTACCTTGGCAGTTTTTGAACACTTGTAAACGCCTTGCAGTGGCAACTAAAGTACTTTTAAAAGATTTCCGGGGATGTAGAAATCTTATCTAGTTCTTCACTTCCCACCGAGTCCCAGATACACCATTAAAGTGGTTTGAGGGAAGCTCTCCCCACCCCCAAACGGGTCACACTGTTTCTCTCAACTTTCATAAATGAAACTTTTAGCTCTGTTTGTCTTACTGGTTCCTACCAGGAGATATCTGAGTTTTATAAGTGGAGCATTTGATGTGATTAAGTTTAGCAATAATTATGTGAAAGAGAAAAAGAGATTCTTCAAGAATACTTTGAAGTGAGGGAATACTCAAACAGATGGCTCCCAGTCTTCCACTGGGGGAAGATGGTAATGTACCCTGGCAACTTAAGTGTTTAGTCATGGCTGCTTCTCGAAAAACCAGTCCTGGGTTTAAAGGGTTGTTGTAGATTTTCGTGTATTCATAGCCCAGGATATGTTTTGGCCTTATTCACAATTTACCAGAAGGAATCTTTGAAAAAGAATTTTGTGGGAGTGGCGTTGAGTGGGACTGGAGGTTGTGTGTAGAATTTCAGCTGCATTATACCTTAAGGCCATGGAAATAGGAGCCGAAATGTAAGCTGATTCTGTTGGGCAGTAGAGGAAGGAGCGTGCCCTAGCCTGCGTGCTTCGCTATTATAATGTTGCTCCTTTAGAGGGTCGCTTAGTCACCTCACTGCTCTGTTTCTTACTCGACTTTCAATTCAGGAGAACAGGACAGGTGTTAATTGTGGCACTCTTATAAGGAATCGTTTGCTTGTACTATCACTAGGTCCCCAACCAAAGCAAACATGGCTGTTACTGTGCAGGGGACGTATCAGTTTTCACTTTGGTTTTTTCGACTGGCCATATTTATCTCGAATGGCCCAAATTTCTGTTAGCGGTGCACATGGATCTGATCCTAGTTAATAGAATTCATGGAAGAAGCAGAAACACAGTTAAGTGTTTCCTTTATAAACTTTTGAACCTGGGACTATCATTCCTTCCTCAAAAGCGCAGCTTACCAAATTCGTGTTTATATGTTTCAGTACTTGGGAAAAGCTTCTCTGACGCAGTTCTTTTTAAAATGGATCTCTTTGTTACCCCCCCCCCCCCAAGTTCTGGAAACTTCGGGGAAATCCCCTACCTCCCATCTTCCTGAGCATGCCACCCCCCCACTCCCACCCCCCAGCTGTGTTGTGAGTCCACCGGAGTTTTGCTTGGTGCTTTACTAGGCTTCTCCAGGCTGCTTACAATTCGGCACCTTTGACCTTAGCTTCCAGATTTATTCACGTGGAAGCATGAGGGACTAATTTCATTACTCCGTGGCTGGCAGGGCAGGCGAGCGACCCCTCTGGTGCTGCTGGGAACTGCATCTCCTCAGGAGCTGCGTTTTCCCAGCAAGCCCAGCTTCAGGATGTAGGGCTGTTCTGAAGCCCGAGGAAGGAAGAAGGGGCTTTTGGACTCCGAAGCTGTTTGCGTCCCCGACTGAGAGGAACTTGCAGAGGCCGAGAGGCAGGTGTGAATGTGGACCCTGGAGATGCTCAGGGCTGTGGGTAGGGTTTACTCTTGTCCGCTTTTGCTGGACTGGTCCTGAGGGGGCCGATCCCAGCCTCTGCACCAGCCTGCCAGCAGTGTAAGAGTGCAGAAGAGCCACCTGTTCGGGGTGTAGGGTATCAGGGGGCGTCGGAGGGGCAGCGCTTTCCTCTCAGGCCTGGCTCTCATCCTCCTCTCACCAGCAGGGAGTTTTGCGGCTGGGCGGGAGGTAAGACCTTTTGCTTCTGTGTTCTGAGAGAGCATCCTTCCTCTCCTCTCCTGCCCAGGAGGGTGGGCGGCAGTCTTCTTGTCATTGGAAACCAGCTATGATGATTTCAGAATTTTCAAGAATTTTTGAAAATTACCAGAAACCCAGTTTAAGAAAGGAATCCTATCTAGCGTTTCTATTTTTGGCGAATTTATTAATAAAATTAATCTTATGGAAGGACACATGAAGGGAGGCATTGTGAATTTGGAATGTTTATCCGAAATCTTACGGAAACAAAAACAAACAAACAACAACCCCTCTACTTTAAAGTAATTTTATTCCAAGGAGAAATACTTCGGGTGTATGAGTACATTTCTGGGACTGTGAACGTCCTGGCCTGTCTCTTGAGGTGAATGAGGTATATTTCCGAAGGATTGGGGAAAATTGGCAGTTGCAACTGTCCTGTTTGCCTTCTTTATCCCCTGCATCTGCCTACACGTGACATTGGCAGCTGTGGCCTTCCCTGCCAGATTGAGAGCGGTGGTGTTTGTGTGGTGGAAGGGACTGCTTTCCCATGCACATGTCGGAATTGCCAAGAAGTATAATTTTGTGCCTCTCTGCACGCCTTAAAGGTAGTTTTTCAGGAAAGATCTGGCGTTTAATCTTCAGCCCAAATGGTCGTGGAAATTACTAAGCAGAGTAATTAGAACCAAAGCTATTTTTAGATAGCAAACATGTAAATATATGTTAAGTAATGAGTAAGACACAGAACTGGAGAACAGAGGGGGAAAAAAAAATCTGAAAAGCAGTTTCATCTCTGTTCCAAGATGTGCTCTTTCTGGGAGATTGGTCTTCTCTGGGTGTTTTGAATCAGGAATTTCAAGAAGTTGCCGCAGCCCGAACTCTTCTTTTCATGCACAGTCTGTAATGGCGGAGTCCTGACTGTCTCTGTGGTGGAGGGAGGAGGCAGGCCCATATCTGACTGTTTTACTTCCAAGCTTAGTTGAGCAGGTGTTTTATTCCTTCGGAACAGGTAGACTTGTCTCTCGCTGCCTCTCATACCCAGGGGACCAGATGATGTCACTGCCTCCTGCACACAGCTGGCCTGCCCTCCTCCTGCTCAGTTAGAGATGATGCTTAGAGATTACAATGTGGTGTTAGCTTTCTAGACTAGAAGGAGACTCAAAAATGGAGGCGCTCTGTTGAACCTGATTTTTTGTTAATGGACAGGCAGTAAGTGGTCCCCCCCACCCTGTCTCCGAATTCTTAGTCCTTCTGAAGTCCCTCTAATCATAATCATCTCTGCCTCCTCCCGTGTGAAAGGGTGAGGGACAATTTGTCTAGGAATTTTTGTCCTTTGTTTCAGCAAAGGGCAACATGTGTCTGTCTTTACCATCTGGTTCTGTTTAACCTATATTGCATGAGCTGACTAGAGCTGTGCTGGACATTGATTTATTTTGGCGTTCGAGAATGTTCTTTGAAATTGAGTACAGGCGGTGATGCATTGGAAGTTGTGCCCAGAGGTGGCTGTGGCTTTCGCAGCTTCTTCAGCTGGCATTTCTGAGTGGTGAGCAAAACTTGTGTTTATGCGAAAGAGTTTGCCATGAGGTGTGGAGTGACTGTACAACTTCAGAAAAACCCAGAGTTAGACAGGAGTGGTTAAGACTTACCGCTGGTCAGAAAGAGAACTCCAGTTCCTTACTGTTCCTGTGATTTTTTTTAAACCTAGAGCTCAACATGTGTGTTGCCCTCCCCCACCGATCTTAAGGGCTTAGCTTCCCCCCTCTGCCCCCTACTCTGCTGCCCCAGGGTGAGTCAGTAGCCTGCTGTATTCACGGCTTCCTGGGTTCATTGATGGTTTCATAGATTCAGAGTTTTCTGGTTTTCCTGAAGTTCTGAGCTGTTGTGGAATTATATACATGGGTGGTTGATGTTTGGCTTCTGACAGCTTTGTCTGCGCACTCTAGTTGGGGTTTTTGGTTAGGCTGTATTTAATTCACAAGGGAAGATTTGCATTCTGAGATTCAGGAGGGCATCCACCTGCCTTGTCACCATTGACCTCCATTCCTGACAGATGTGTAGCTGTGCTATCCTAGGGCCCCAGAGCCTCTGGACACTGTTGTCTTCCCAGACGGCTTCATTAGCCTCCATCTTCCTGCTTTTCCTGTTTGAAGGAAAGAAGTAAACGAATCAGCTTGGTCATATGTATGTCCCCGAGCCATGTCCTGTGCACTCTGTAGGCTATGCACTGCCCAGAGTTTGAGCAGTGGAACTGTGCCTTGCCTTGCACACGAGTCACTGAGATGACCGGTGACTTAGTATCTCTGTACCAGTATGAGAAGATCCTGTCGTCCATCGAAAATTATATCCCCCAGGTCCGGATGGATCTTCCAGTCGTTCTAGTCCTTACTGTGTCCTTAGCATGACCCGTCAACCTGGGGATGGTATTCTTTCCTGGAGAAGTACCTGGCATGAAGCCATAATGGTCATTGTGATGAGAACATCACATTACCCTGGCACCCGATTGTCTTCCTTTCCTCAGAAATGGCTTTTTACTTAACAAAAGATTGAGGGGTGAGAGGATGGTCTTGGTCCTAAAACCTACAGTAAGTGGTTTCTGGGTATGAACGCTCTCCATAGCAACACAAACCTGGGGACGGTTCCGTAGAATCACAGGATTAGAGGTAGGATTAAAATTAGCCTCTGTAAATTACCCTGGTGACAGAAAAGCAGAGCATGTTAATGGTTTTACTGGTAGATGGGCTTAACACTTGTTTTCTAGGTTGGTGGAAGATTACAGGCTGTCCTGAATGTTAACTTTAGGAAGTGGTTCCTGCTCCAGACATGCACAGGTTTTAAAGTGTCTGTCTCAGTTGGGCCTTGGGATCTAGTTGTGCAGTGTGTTTCTGTTGTAGCGCACAAGTGCAGGGGCAGCTGGAACATGTGGTATAGGCATTCAGTCCTGCTGTCTGTGAGAACAGTCACCTGTTTTAGAAAGTGCATTACATATTTTGGCTCAGACAGACTTCCTTAGGTGCTTACATGGGGGTGGGCTGTAATGAGTCCTTCTGCAGCTCTGAGGATGGAGAAGTGTCCTGCCACTGGTTTGTGGTCCAGTCTAGGTAAGCTATCAACTAGAACCTCATTCTGAGCAGGCTAAGGTGACTCTACTCTGGCTTTTCTTTTCTGTTTTCCTTTCTTTTCCCCCTCCTTCCCTTTCTCCCTCCCTCCCTTCCTCCCTCCTTCTCCCACCTTCCCTTCTGTGTTGTGCTGTGTTTTCTTTTGAGGCTGGCCTCATGTAGACCAGGACAGTGCTTTCACGATCATGAACATTTCTTTGTATATTTCTGTTTGGACCTTACTGTATTTAGGTGACTTACAGGTGATTTTTTGGGGGAGGTGGGGTGAACCTGGAGTTCTGTAGGTGCTGAAATGCAGGAAAATCTGGTCACTCGGCCAAGGCCATAGGTGGGGTGGGGCTTGGCCTGGGTTCTTAGCACCAGGTTGGTTTTCTTTCCAGGATATTGGCACTGAATACACTCAGCTAGGTGTGCTCAAAGTCCATCTAGAGGGCAAGGCCCCTAAGGAGTCTGCTGACTCAGCACCAGGCTGGCAAATGGTCAGTTACTAGGCAAGCTCGGTAGAGCACCTCTCAGCTCACCTGTGGTGCTCAGAGCCGGTGGAAAAACTGTCCATTCAGTATTTGCATCTCCACAGTGATATGTTTGTGTAAGAACTGGGCCAGTTGTCACCATCTGAGGCCACTGCTGTCCGGGAGGAAGCAGAGAGGCCTGCCTCCCAGTCAGCCAGCTGCCAGCATAGATTCCAGGCTGCCCTGTGGGCAAAGGTGTAGATTTTTCAAGGAAATCCAGCGGTAGCTACCAATACCAGTAGCACTGTGTGTGTTCATGTGAGTTGTGTACACATGTGCATGTGGGTGTTTGTGAACATTGAGGTTAGGCTGGCTGTCTACTAAGCTCCAAGAATCTGCTTGTGTCCCTCTCCCTAGCACTGGGATTGTAAACACAAATTATTGTGCTTAGTTTTTCTGTGGGCACTGGGATCTGAGCTCAGGTTCAGGTGTGTATGGCAAATACTTTATCGGCTGAGCCATCTCCAGACCTCATTCCCCCCTAGTACTGAGATTAAACCCAGGGCTCTTTTCATTCGGTAAGTTCAGTACTAATAGTACCTAGAAACATCACATCTTGTAAACAAGTTACTGGCATAGCATAAAGAAGCCCTAGAAGAAAAGAAGGACCAGAAAATTGGGAACGGTGTCAGAAGAGCCAACAGCCATTCTGATATACAGTCAGTGCCCTGAGTCCAAAGCTACAAACAGGGGAAGATCTTAGCTCATGTCCTCAGGTGGGGACAGGTGAGCAGGTCCTGAAGGCATTGGCAGAGAGGTCTGGGTGGGGGCAAGTTGGTAAGGAGTGTACCAAAGGTGGCAGAGATGGAAAGCTGACCTATAAGTGGCGGACACTGGCCTCTGAGCTTAGCTGGGGCATACACAGACAAGAGAACAAGAAAGGAGAGATCTAACGGGAAGGGGAAGAGCCCAGAAGCAGAGCAGGTGCCTTTTCTCTTTGGTAATTAGGCCGAGAGCCTGGCCTTGGTAGCCCACTGGGCTGGAGTGCTTTTTTGTCTTGTGTGCCCCAGTTGATGTCTGGGCTCATTGTGATCATTAACGACTGCTAGGCTCTTGATTCCTGGGGCCTCCATAGCCCGTGCTACTTCGTTTTGCTTTACTGGGAAAGAAGCACAACCACCTAAACTTTTCTGTGGGCTCACTTTACCAGACATCGCCAGTCGGTCTAGGTTTTCTCTGAGAGGAGGAAAGATGTCCAGACTGACTTCCAAACTTAGAATGATGTTCATTTTCCGGAGAGGATTAAGTTGTCATTGTTTACCTGAAACTGTGTGCTCAGTAACTTTAGCTATTTATTTAACCACGTGTACGTGTTTGTGTGGGTGTGTGCGTGTGGTTGAGGGTTTACGTGGAAGCCTTGAGCTTGAGTGACAGGCGGCTGTGAGCCGCTTGGCAAACAGTGGGAGTTGAACTCAGGTCCTCTGGAAGAACACACTTACTGAGTTCGTTCGTTTGTTCATTGATTCATTCATTCATTCATTCATTTGTGTCACCACATTGTGCTTCTCCCTGTAGGCACTGGGGAGACTGCTGCCCCTGTGAGTATGAGGTGATCCACATCACGTTACTTTCACACTGGTGTTAGCAGTGTGCGTTTATTTCTGTTGCCACTAAAGGCTGAGAGCAATTACGGTCACACATCCAATATGTCACAAAGTACAAATAAGAGGCAGGACATGGAATAATTAATTGGTCATGATGGTGGGAATCTGAGATACACATGCAGACCTCCAGACTCCCCTCATGGGGACACATAAGCCAGAATTTAAGATCAGAGCTTCCTGGCAACCAAAATAAAGTGCGTAACTCGTAACTCGATTATTTATATGTTGCATTAATTATTCTGGAAAACCACTAGGGTTCTTCCTGGAGAGATCATTCCTTCACAGCGTGTGACAGGGCACTCTCCCATTGGTGGTGCAGAGCGCTTTTCTATTGGTGACACAGGGTGTTCTCCCATTGGTGACACAGGGCGCTCTCCCATTGGTGGCGCAGGGCGTTCTCTCATTGGTGACATGGGCCACTCTCCCATTGGCTCCAATGCTGTTTATTTTTGGCATACTTTGCCCCTCAGTGACTGTCAGGGAAGATGCTGTAGAGTCTTTCATAGGTGATTACTTCTGGCTACATAGAAACCAAAAAGCTGAGGTCATAAGGACAAAATACAGTGCCTTAGCAGCTGCCGATTATTTACTTTTTGTGCATGTGCAGAGGCCAGAATGTACTACTGCACATGTGTAGAGGTCAGAGGTCAAATTGTGGGAATCGGGTCTCTTCTTCGAGCACATGGGTCCTGTCGATTGAACTCAGGTTGTCAGGCTTGGTGGCAAGCATCCTTGCTGGCTGAGTTACTCTGCTGGCCCTCTTACTGATTATTTATAATAGACTTAAACTGGTGAAAGCCTCGGTAACCTGTCCCCAGATGAGTCTGTGTCCTTTGATGGACTATTCATTAGGCATCTGCTCTGAACGTGGCCCTGTTATGTGAGCCATATATTATTTAATATTTAGGACAGCTTTAGGAAGTTAGCGGTGCCTTCTGCTTCTTTTTGCACGGGGCATGGAAACTAGAACCCTTAGGATGAAGCTCCTGCTGGCTTCTCCAGGCAGGTGACCTCGGCGGCAGCTGCCCTTCCTTGGTTTGTGACCCACCCTCTGCAACTCTATGCCTGTTGAAGTTATTGTAGAATTGATTTCCATCTTGATCTGAGCTGTTTGAAATAGGAGCACTCTGGGAGTCCTGGCCCACTCCCCATTCCTACAGGTGAATTCTTCACAAGAATCTGGTGGATGCTTATGGAAGCTCACCTGAGTTGGTCTCGCTGTTATGTCCTCTGTCTAGGTCTTCAGGCCTTCTGCAACCTAGTCTGAAAATAAGCTTCAGCCTTGACTAGTTACCAGGATTGTCTAAGGAAGACTCAGTGCAGGAGGACCTTGGGACTCTAGCCATCTGGGGCTGTTGGTCCTGTCTCGGTCCTTTTGTCTTACTGGCCTCATGCTCCAGGGGGCTGATAGGGAGCTTTGAAACTCGTCCTCCCAGGGGGACTGCCCCAGGTCTATAGATGCCACATTTTGGGGACGAAATGTTCATCCTAATCTCTCCTCTCTTCCTTTCATTCTCTGTGTGTGTGTGTGTGTGTGTGTGTTAAAGGTGTGTGTGCGTGTGTGTGTTGCGTTACAGGTGTGTGTGCGTGTGTGTGTGTGTGCGCGTGTATGTGTGTTGCGTTACAGGTGTGTGTGCGTGTGTGTGTTGCGTTACAGGTGTGTGTGCGTGTGTGTGTGCGTGTGTGTGTGCGTGTGTGTGTGCGTGTGTGTGTTGTGTTACAGGTGTGTGTGCGTGTGTGTGTGTGCGTGTGTGTGTGTGCGTGTGTGTGTGTGTGTTACAGGTGTGTGTAGCCATGCCTTGTGTTAATTTTTCTTTTTTCTCCCCCCTCCCTTCCATAAATGTTAGGGATTTGAACTTGGGTCCTTGTGTTTGCAGAGCAAGCACCCTGAGCCATCTCCCCAGCCCAGCACTGTTTTTTGATACAGATGAGCCTTTTGGGGTGGTGAAGATGTCTTGGCCTTGAGGCACCGAAGCCTTAGAGGGCATGTGTCACCACCAAGAAGCCCTTTGCTGTGACACTTGAAATTTGGATTTCGTATAATTTGCTGTCTCATACAGTAGAGCTTTGTTATTTTTTCTCAGCCATCCCACATGTCAAAGCTGTTCCTAGCCCAGAGGCTGTTTAGCGAGAGGCCTCAGATAGAGTTTGGTCTACGTGGTTGTTGTCTGTGGACTGCTTGCCACTCATTAAGACAGAATGCTGATAATCACATCGGAAAGAGAATTGGGCAAAATTAATGATGTTTTAAAAATTTTAGTAAATTCAGAATGTTTCTTAATCATCTAAGTGAGGGCCTGCTAGACGGCTCAGTGGGTAAATGGCTTCACTAAGCCTGGGTTGGAGTTTCGAAAGGCATTTGGTGGAAGGAGAGAATTAGTTTTCACTGGTTGCTCTCATCGCTGTGAAGGATGGTGTGTATACACCAGGGTGCTCCTGTTTGCTGAGAGCTGCTGTGTCTTCAACAGGTGCCTTTGTGTTGTTCTGGAGCCTCTACCTCCCATGATTGGAGTGTTGTCTCCTGTATTCAGACACCCAAAACGCCCTGGATTTTCAGATGCTCACCACACACTTAGTGCTAGATTGAGGAATCCTAAGGGTGATTTTGCAGTTTGAGATGAATTAGTTTTTATCTTGTATTTTGCCGGATAAAGGCATGGATCAGAGATGAGTATGCGTTCTCTACCATCTAATGATAATTTAGTGCCCAGTTTACTATAAACTGTAATGTGATTCACTTACAATTTTCATAGATTTAAAAATGGTACTTAGCTGGCTGGTTAGCTCAGTTCATTAGAGCGTGGTGCTGATAAAAATGGCACTCGTTAAAAAAGTAGAGGAACATGACTTTCCTCATTACAGTGGTTGTTATTTATACGTTTATAGTTTGGTGTGTTTTTGTGACTCTCACTACATAAGCATTGTTTTGATTAAAACACTGATTGGTAGGCATTGTCTGGGCATGAGATAGACCAGGTGGAAACCCCAGGGAGGGATAATCCACCAGGGAGGAATAATCCACCTGTCTATGAGACATTGTCCTGGTAGATGGTGAGTAGACTCTCCAGCCAGGGTCAGAAGAGCTCACCGGATTTCCCCCATGCCAGTCCTGCCCACCTGAAGCATGGTTGCTGCATTACAGGGCGGTACTCTTCAGTTCTGTATTGGAGTCTGTGAAAATGGTTTGGGGGTTAGCTTAGGACTGCGGGAGGCAGGCAGACCACCTTGTTTTCTCAGAAGGATGAGGGAACAGAGCGTGCTGTTAATCTTTAACAGGGTACCAGCACCATCACCTGGCCAGCGGCATGAATGTCCAGGTAACTGTGAGGGGACTTGCTCTGGAGAGGGTGTGGGAAGTACATATGAGCGTATGAAGTGGCCGGGAAGCCTGGGGCTCCCCTGCCCGAGCGAGCGAGAGAGGGAGGGCCAATGCCGCAGGGCCCTCTTCCTTCTGATGTGGTTTTGGAGCGCTGTGTCCTTCCTCCTGAGCTGCTGAGAGTGAAAAGGAACTAGGGGACACTTTACAACGGGCCATATTGTGGAGACAGACACCATGTGGAAGGGAAGACATTTAAGGAGAAAAGGAGCAGAGACTCCTTTAGTGAGCACCACAGGGGTGCACACTCTTTGGGGCACAGAGAGAAACTTTGGGTCATTTTCAGTTTGGCTGGTACAATTTTATCCAGTTTTCAAGGCAAAATGTGAATTACTTCCTGGTTGTGGGGCTGTGCCCTGTTCTTGGATGGGACTCTTAGTTACCAGTTCTTCACGCTTGTAAATGCAGATGTTCTGACCCGCAGGTTTATTGTTTTGACTGAGGTCAAGTTCCATTCCTGGCTGTATCAATCACTGCAGTGCTTGTTTTGATAAGTGAAATGCTGTTGAAATGGCCTGGAACTCTGTTTATTATCTCCTGGAAGCACAGAATCAGTGTTGAGAAAACTTGCTAGGCTTTTAAACGTGAGGCTGGTTTGTGTTCAGGTGGGGTCACCAAGGCCAAGTGTGCATTGCTCACAGAGGACAGAAGGTGCCCGTCAGCACATATGCTAATTAGTCAATGGACTTATCTGTTTAAAAGGAAACTGTTTCCAGAGTGTTCTCGCCGGAGAGTGGACAGACCTTGTTTGATTGCTCCCTGGGTTCAGAAATCCCTGAGTCTCTGTGACTTTAGGCTTCATCACTGGGTTCTGGTCTTGAAAATGATTTAAGTCTCCAGAGCTAGCCACCCCCTGCTGGCTGCACATCTGGGGGCTCAAGAGCTCAGGCTGTTTCTAAGCAGTCATGTGAAATTTATGGTTACTCTATCGCCTTAGGATCTGCTGGTCAGACGGGACATCAGCACCGTAATAAATTAAAGTGTTCCGATGATAACATCCCTTTCTTACACAAACCCTGACTGGTTTTGGAGGTTAGTGGCAAGCAGGACTATAGGCTTCCAGTTAATCACTCGGGGCAGAAATCTTCTGTATTCATTTGGAAGGCACTTTGTTTAATACACTTTAAGATGTCTGCATTGGAGCTTAGAGAATGGGCTGTGGCCTATTTTTGAGTAAAAGGAACTGTGGTAGCTGAGAGTGAGCTGGGGCCAAGTCCTAAAAGGCTGTGATGTGGGCTTTGTCTCTTCATATAATCTCATTGCCTGGCAGCGAGCTGATTCAAGTGCTGTAGTCCAGGGAAGTACTTGAAGCTGTATATGTGTTTTAATTAGTGAACCAGAGTAACTGATTGACAGCTGTACTCAGGGTCTTATTGCTTGGGGGTAAAGATAGACTTTGCTTTGAAGACATACACAGAAATTTTCAAAAGTTAAGGTCCATAAATTCTGCGATGGCCTGGAGATCTGTGTCTTGGTTACCAGCCACAGATACAGTTTAGTAATTAAAAATTACTTTATGTGTGTGAGTGTCTGCCTGCATGCATATATGTGTACCTGTGCATGGATGCTGCCTTCAGAGGCCATTGGATCCCTTGGACCTGGAGTTCCAGATGGCTGTGAGCCACCATGTGGGTGCTGGGAGCTGAACCTGAATTCTGCAAGGACAGTTAATGTTTTCAGCTGGTGAGAAGCCAGCCCCTATTTTTTATTTTTAAATTTAAAATTGTTATCATTTGATATGCATGTATGGGTGCTCTGACTGCAAGCATTTGTGTGCAGTACCCATGAAGACCAGAGGAGGGCATTGGGTCCCCTAGAGTTGGAACTATGTGAAGTTGTGAGCCGCCATCTGGGGGCTGGGAATTGAACTCCGGTTCTCTGCAAGTCTTCTTAATGACTAAGCCATCTCTCCAGCCCTCCAGCATCTATTTTAGTAATTTAATTACAGTCAGATGCTTGGGGTAGTGTGTGCCATGCCTAATTTAAACTTTATTTTCAAGGCTTATAAAAATGTTATCAAAAATGAAAAAAATGTAATCGTCTTTGCTTTTGGCTATTTATAAAGTAAAAGAGAAATGACATTTGGAGAAAATTATTAGACATTGCACAACATGACTATGGTTTTATGTGAGCTGCTATGTATTAGCTTCTCTATGCTATTTTGGTGGCCATTTAACTATATTAGCTTAGTTATGTGGGAAGATTTCTCCTTGTTTATGGTTTAATATCACAAATTAAAATGGTACCATGTTATATGAGTTTTTCTACAACTAAATTTCTAAAATTAAAAAATTCTCCATGTACATATCAGTAAGTTTATACGTGCATACATGTTGTGTGGTGTGTGTGAGCGTGTGCACACGTGTGCAGATACAGAGTACAGGAGGTGCCTCCTCTTCTACACAGCTCTCTACCTTGTTTCTTGAGACAAAGGCTAACTGAGATGGTCAGCTAGGCTGTCTGGCCAGTGAGCTCTGGGGTATCTGCCTGCCTCTGCCCTCCGCACACGAAGGGTACAGATGTTCATTAAGCATCCATAGCTTGCATGTGGGTGTTGGGGATTTGAAGTCAGATCCTCTTGATTTCATAGCAAACACTGTTACTGCTTAGATCTTCTCATTCTATTTTTTTTTTTCATATAAAAATTAAAGGCATGTATGGGCCATAGTCCTCTGTCTGCACACCCACTTGTATGCACACACACCACAAATATGCTTAGTGCCCAGTGTATGAAGAACAGACTGCTTGGTGGGTTTTGACCACAGACATTCTACATTCTAGGCCATCTCTCCAGCCTGTGTTTGGAGCTTTCTAGCGGTTCTCCTACCTCGGCCTCCCAGATTCACATGTGTGTGAGCAAGAACTGTTTTGTTCTTTTAGTTTTACTTCAGGGAGGCCATTAGACTACCCCCTCCTTCTGCCTGTATGCTTCACTGGGGTCATTAAGGGGTCATTAGGGGGCTGGAAAGATGGCTTGGTGGTTTAAGAACACTGGCTACTCTTCCAGAGGTCCTGAGTTCAATTCCCAGCAACCACATGGTGGTTCACAACCATCTGTAATGGGATCTGGTGTATTCTTCCCATGTGTCTGAAGACATTGACAGTGTATGCATATACATTAAATAATAAATAATAGATAGATAGATAGATAGGGTCAGTAGTTGATTTTACCTGTCTGTTTTCCAAGTGCTGCTTTGGTCCTGTTTCTTTGTGGGTTAGCCTTAGGTATTTATTTTGCTTCTGTCTGTCTGTTTGACCTTTGAACCTGTGGAGAGCTAAGTTTTGGCCCCTCTATCTTACTATGGAGAGTTGAGCCTCTCACATGGCTGATCCTTTGGTAATATTGTTTTGGGAGCACTTGTTAGCTTTCTTCCTGGTGCACTTAGAGCCTATGGGGGCCTCCTCTGGCTTCTGAGTTGTGTGGGACACCTTTTGTACAGACTGTGGAGTTTGCTTGTTACATATTATAGAAAACTTAAATGTCTTTCCAGATCTTCTGTTTCTTATTTTTGGTTTTCTAACCATTCAGGTTTATGAGATTCTTTACATTTTTCTTTTCTCTCTGTTGATGCTGCTGGGTGTTCATGAACTAGTGCCTTCTGTTTAATTCTGTTGTTTGTCTCAACAGTTTAGGACAATGATCTCTTCACACTTTATAATTGTATAATTTAGTTTTAGGGTTTTTTGAAACTAGGTATTAATCCCTCCACCCCCATTTCTTCAGTGCTGAGGATGAATGAGGAGAGAACCCTGTGTTCTCTCTCTGCCTTGGGCTGCTCTCCACCCTGAATTAAACTTCCAATGACCTTTTGATTTTCGCTATTGGTTTTGTTCTTCATTGTTGGGTATATTTTTATCTACCATTTTTGTTCAACTGTTCAGAGCTCTTTAATTTTAGGAGTGCCTTGTAGGGAACAAATAGTTGGATTTAGCTTTTAATCCTAGTGCAGATTATTTCTTTTAAGTTTCTTTCCTTAATTTCTGAAACAGATATACTTAGCTGTCTCGTCCTGCCGATCTGCCGCTTTGTCAAGTTTCACTCTGTCGTCCAGGCTGTGTCTTCGTCACCTAAGAAGCCGCTGTCCATGCTTCTTTGAGTTCCCTTTATTTCTGTCAGTGTCTATCAATTAACCCCGTTGAATTCTTGGTCAGAGTCATTTAGAAATTCATTGTTAGCTCCCCAGTTGGTGTACATTTGTAACTTTTGGACCCCTCTTGGGGGATGCCCAGGCAGAGGGGCTCCTGCTGTTGAGTGTCCTCTGCTGACATTGGGTCCTCACGCTCCTCTTGATCGTGGTTTTGTGTATGTAGGCTTGTAGATTTGGTTTTGTGCATTTTATAGGTTTCATTTGAGGCTCGTTGTGATTGAATATGTATTTCCTGAATGGATTGCAGATGTTTAGACTGGCTTCTGTCTCCTTTGTTTACTGCAGTGATCACTGCAGGGCTAGGTTTGTTTGTTTGTTTTGTTTTTTCTTTCTGAGCTTGAACTTTCTGAGTCATCCCTTTGTTTGGCCAGATTACCCTTGCAAGTAGACTTGCAGCTTCTGTGAAGGAGTAGGTGATGGTTCAGGAGGCCACTAAGTGACAGAAAATTGGCCAGAGCCCTGGAGAGGAAAGGAAGTGGAGTCTGCTAGAGCTTAGAGGCATGTGAATGCCTGTGCATGTTAACATGTGCACACAGATGCACATGGCCATGGGTGTGCACATGAATGTTTGCCCTGTTTTATGTATATGACTGTATACAAGCACACATGTACAAAAGTACACAGTTATGTAGCAGTGAATAATGGGTGTAAGTATACAGGCAGGCACTTTTCATGTAAGTAATTACACAGTATGCATACATACCACAATATACAGGTGTGCCACATGTCTACACTCAAACGTGTTGGCATATTTATGTCCATGTAAGCATGCATGTGCACACACAGTCTTGCCTTAACACATACCTGCCAGGTACATATGTGTGCATGTATGTACATGTAACTGCATGAGGGCTAAGGACTGCTAAATGCTAGGCCAGTGGTACAGAGCTAGTGTGTGTTCTAACTACAATTTTAAATGTACATGATTGTAATTTGAATGTTTGTAATTTTGTGTGTGTGTTTGTGTGTGTGTGTGTGTGAGAGAGAGAGAGAGAGAGAGAGAACACTGCAGGTGTGCACCCAGGGTACTCCCCAGGGAGCTCCAGGGACAGGGATCCTAATAGCAGGACTCTAAGTGCTAGAGGGGAGTGAAGCAGTGTGGGAGGCACAAGCCTGCGGGAGGCTGGAAGACTCCTAGTAAATCTGTCACCCCGGCTTTGGTCAGGGAATTGTGCTCTAAGGTAGGGACTTGGTGTCTGATCCCTAGAGCTTGGGCGGGAACCCCAGGGTTTTTGGATAAACGCCTGGGATCTCTCATCAATTTGTATTGCAGAATCTCATATTGTGGGGATGGGTTAGTTCAGTTGAGAGCATTTCAACCCTCTGTGGCCTTGTCTTAGTTGGGGTTTCTATTGCTGCGATGAGACATCATGACCAAAAGCAAGGTAAGGCCTTATTTGGCTTCCCGATCCGGTGTCACTGTCCTTTGAAGGAAGCCAAGGCAGAAACCTGAGACAGGAACCTGGAAGCAGGAACTGGAACACTCAGCCTGCCTTCTTTACAACCTATGTTCACCTGCCCAGGGACGGCATTCCCCTGCCTCCCCCGCCATGCGCTGGGCCCACCCACACCAACCACTAATAAAGAAAATTCACTACAGTCTTGCCTGCAGATACTATATCGAAGGCATCTTGTGGTAGAGAGCTTCTTCCAGATAACTCTAGCTTGTGTCAAATGTTGAAAACAAACTAAACCAAGCCCAGTCAGGACTAGGCTGTAGACAGTGCTGAACGGAGCACTAACTGTGCCCCTTACACCTGCTCCACCTCACAGAATCCGCAGAGTTGAATTGAAAAAAATATTTTTTTCTTTTTTTCCCACAAATGGGGAAAGTTAAAGGCCAGCTAAGTTCAAAGACAGATAAATCGCACATCTGGTTAGGGAGACAGGGCAGGCCTGAGCCTCCCCTGACAGCTGAGTGCTCACCTCTTAGAAGGTTCTGTAGAGATCACCTCACATGGGTGACTGAGCTTCCTTGTTAGATGAATGTAGAAATACTGTACTGTGTCTGGGCTGTGTACACCACTGTAGCTGCTGTATACCCCAGCGCAGCTACCCTGCACTGTCTGGGCTGTGTACCCCACAGCTGCCCTGCAGTGTCT
>JADRCH010000107.1:1590285-1610059 GCA_019843965.1 Rhynchomys soricoides | reverse complement strand
CACCATTAAATGACATCATACAGTAGGTGTGCACCATTAAATGACATCATACAGTAGATGTGAGCACCACTAAATGACATACTCACAACAGTCCTGACCGCATCATGGTGAAGGAACTGTCCTTATATAGTCATGTGGCTAGGGCGACATAGTCTTTGGATTTTTGGGAAATGTTCACAAGCAACTGGTGTGATTGGCATGGGCAATGTTAAGACACAATATATAACCTTCCATATGTTAGGTCCCGTTGAGTCATGTGAAAGTGTGTCGTGTAATGGCTTGCAGGGCGGAGCTCAGCACCTGGAAACTAAAAAGCATCTTTTTTTTTTTTTAGTTTTACATTTACTTTGCCAAGAAGCTGTAGCTGGGTGGGTGCCATCTTCCCACTGTGGCCGGGTACTGTGGCCAGGTGGGTGCTGTCCTCCCACTGTGGCCGGATGGGTGCCGTCCACAGCGCACTCTTACTTTTGCAGGACCAGTCAGAGCCATTCTGTGTACAACCTCCCACTAAATTTAGTGGCTGGAGAACACAACAGAGCCGTTCAGAGAGGGATATTTCTTGTGCTGAGCCTTATGCTTCGTTACAAGGAAAGTCTGGGTGGGCTATCATCCTCAAAGCTAGCACTTGCTGCAGTGTGCCAGTAAACACGTCTGAAGGTGTCTTTTTAGACAGGGAAAGCAGGGTAAATCCCACAAAATGGGACATCATGTTCTCCTCAGGAATCAGTCTTTGTAAACATTCTCTGATGGCTCTCCCTCTTGTAGGACTCTGGCTGCTTTGCAGAAGGGCTGTGAGTGTTAGTGATAAACTGGGTCACATTATTGCCACTCTTGGCAGCTACCAATCTGGAAAATTTAAATGGGTGTAATATTTGCAATATGTGTATAGTTAAACATTTTGGGAGATCTGTCCTTTTGTGACTTCAGGTGTATTGATTGATGTTTGCATAATGGCAAACCAAATCTTAAGACTGGATAAACCGTGCTTTTCGGCTATTCTATGAATGTCTTCAATTCAGAGCATTGTTTGCATCAGATGTGTAAATTCTTACAGAGATTTCAGTAAATTGATTACTGGGGGTTTATTTCTCTCATGAGAAATGGGTAATGAAGGGATTTTGGGGCTGTCTCGTGTGCACTGGCCTGCCTCATAGGTGACGGTTAGCAGGAAGCCCAGCAGCTTGCTGCAGACACTTATCTGCTTTGTGCTCCAGCAGTCCTCTCATTAATGTGCTGGTGACTTGGATGCTGCTTCACAAAAAAAGCAGAGGAACGAGATAACGTCAGCGGATTGATCGTGTCAGCCACAGCAGCTTGTGTTAGGTGAGAGGCTGGAACTAGGGCAGTGCTTGGAGCCAGGCAAGTTTCTGTTGCTTAGGGTAAATGACACAGTTCTTTGGAGAAACTGATAGGAAAGGTAATAGGACTGATAGGAAAGGTGTTTTTCAACGAGTCAGGTTGTTTTCAATGCTGTCAATTTCTCAAATAATTTGAAAAGATGTTGATGTTACACACCGGGGTGGTGAGGGTTCTGTTGTGAGTCAGGCTCCATGAGAGCTCCTGGCCACTTTTAACCTGGACTGTTCCTGAACACAGTGAAGGCTTCCTGATTTTCGACATAGATTTTGAAAATAGAGATTTATGAATTTCCATTTTTTCTGGTGTCATGCCCCTCTAGTTTTCCGAATTCCCGAGTTATTTGCAATCTTGGTCTTCATGGTGATGGGGGAGGTTCCGAGCTACTGGCTGGTGTCACAATGGCAGGGGAGCCCAATGATCTTAGGGGCACAGTTGAACAGTCCTCTGCCACAGCAGATTCCATCTAGGCTGCCCAGATTTGTGGGGTGGTTTCCCTGAGCCTGGAAGTGGGGTTCTTCATGGAAACCTTCAGAAGATCATGTTGCTGGGAGCTGCTTCAGGAATCTGGATCTCCTGTCAAACCTTAGCACCTCTCTGTATGACCCGGGAGGGACAGACACACATGCGCTTATCTGGAGAGCGTCTCGGAGCAGCCTGGCGCCTCCTGTCCTGACTGTGTGTTAGCTTTGTGTTGTTTACTTTTCTGGCGACAAGTCACTGATAGAAGACTCAGAAAATAGTAAATCATGAACAACTCACAGAAAGGCTTTAATGTCAGAGCAGGGACAGACAAGTAGGTATGCATAACGGATGCCCTTGAACTTTGATTGTATTGGACTAATGTCTGTTTACTGTCCCAGTAGGTAGTGTTAATAACTAGGGGAAGGAAGCGTCCATCTTCTTCACATTTGAGCTTCTCTGAGTGTAACCCTTGGTTCCTAAGCTGTGACCATGATTTCATATTAAGGGAAAAGGCACAGAGGTTCCTCTCTCCCCACACCCTCCTGTTCAGACTTTGTTTACTTTGGAAGGAGTCCCATTTAGACCTCAAGTGTTTCCTGTGATTGCATGTGGGGTCCATTGCCCAGTTTGAGGTGCAGAAAGAAAGGTCTTGCTGCAAAGACCACAGTTTCCTCGAAAATGTGGATGCTTCTCTGTGTCTGGGTGCTGATGTGACAGTATTCACTTTAATTTATGTGGAGCTTGCTAGGATTTAAAGGGAGATCTTGTCTAAGACAACTGGACCCTGCTTTCTTCATCCCTCTTCCTCCCTTTCCAAGGGAGGCATGGCTGAGCCCACTTTCAGAAACACCCCGGCTCCTTTCCTCTGATGCCTCCAAGCCAGAGTTGCTCAGGGCGATGCTGCCCTTTCTGCAGTTGGTTGTGGGTCTGTGTCCTTGTCCTGAGTGGAGGAGGAATCTCAGGAAAGCAGTGCCTGCATTCAGGTCTTGCTATTGGAGTGGAAAGGACTCCCATTCATAATGGATTCTTGATGGTCTGAGGATACAGAAGCCCGCAGGCCCAGCCCTGTGGCCTGCACACTCCACAGCAGTGAATACATCCCTTCATGGACCTCCAAGGGACCCTAGTCAGGGACACTGAACCACAATTGTTCATCCTGTGCAGAGTGGCTTGTGAGGAGGGGACCTCTTCATTGTTGTTAAGACACCCCCCATTTGTTCAGATAATATGTGTTTTGTCTTCAGAAGTCAGATAAGCTTGCCCAAGATGTTAATGATGTATTTTAATTCATGGCTCATAATTCTGCAGTATGAGTTTCCGAGGCCCTGTCATTGTCTCCAGGAGAACAAGCTCACAGTGTCCTGCAGTCCAGACCGGCAGCTCCCACATGGCCTGTGGGGTATGCTGGGCCCTGCACCCACTCCAGCTCCTGGAGTTCCCGGAACTGCCCAACGACATGCTGAGCAGAGATCCCTGCTTCTGTGTGATTTGTATCCCAGGGCCTCTGTGCTTCTGCCTCTATAGACAAGCTGGTTGCTCTTTAGCCTGCTTTCTGGCTTGAGCTGCCTTACAAACAAACGGATGCGCTGGTGGGGACATTACCCTGGCTCTCTGGGCCTCCTGATCCCCAGTAGGCCATGGTCCTGGTCCTTTCCCTTTGTTCACAGAGGAGGGAACACATAGCCATGTTCCCACGGCCGACCTCTTACACAGGCAGGCACCAGGCCCCTTTACAAACCCAGTTTCTCTCTGGAAGAGGCTTCAAAACGACATAGACACTGACAAGTCACCTGGTCTTGGGGAAGCCAGAGCAGTGTGAAACCCAGCAGAGTAAATGAGTGAGTCGGAACTGAGCAACTCTTGGACTGGACAGAGCTTTGAAGGCAGCCGACTCAGGCTTTACTTCCAAGCCAGCAGATGCAGTGGTGGCTCTGCCTTCCTTTCCCCCAGCAGGTCAGAGGAGTCCTAGTTCCCTCCCCCACCCCCCAGCAGGTCAAATGGTGTTCTAGTCTCAGTTCCCCCAGCAGGTGAGATGGAGTCCTTGTTCCCCTCCCCCCAGCAGATATGTTGGGGTTCCCTGACTTTTGGCTTCCTCCCCCCAGGCCTTGGTTTCTCCTCCTCCTACAGCTCTGGTTCAGACAAACATTGGGAGCAAAGTTGCTCAGGAAATGAGTGGATATCAGAACACATTTGGAAATTCGCTCTCTCATTCCTTTCTCAGGGTGACATTCTGATAAATAGTGTCAATTTTGCTAGTTTTGGAGAGAACAGAGAAACCATACAGCCTTTGTTCTGTGTTGGTTTCACAGGCAGACAGAGAGCCTCAGCTTTAGTGCCTGTCATGAATTTCACGTGAAATGTGCACACAAACCAGGACAAGGCTGTATCAGCTAGTCAGCAAAGTATTGTTTCAGATGTCAGGGAAAGCTTCAGGGGCTTCTGGTGAACCCCACTTCCTTGTCCTGCCCCTCTGTGTGGGGAGGGCTTTATGCCTATGGGTGGAGGAGGGGGGTCTTCTTAGGTCTTAGAGCACCCCCTCCTCAAAACTGAGAAACCACTGTTCCTTTGAACAGACCCTAAGTGTTGAGAGTTAGGGAAAGGGAATTTCTCAAGCTCTGTTGCTGAGTCCCAGCTTCCCTGAGCTTGTGTGGAGGATGATGGTGAGTAAGGGTCCATGATAGGGCTGGGAGTGGTGCCAGCTCCAGGAGTGGCTATGCTGTCCTGTGTGTTCCTTACTGGAGTGGCATTCGAAGCTTGCATAGAGTCTTTGAGATAAATTCCTAGTTCCATGCAAACAGGAGGGGTAACAGTGCACACACCTCCCACCAGTCCAGTGTCCCATAGTTCATTACACATTTGCCTTAGAAGGATGAGTGACCCAGCAGTGCTCCTCAAGTGCCACTTGCTACGGAGTCCATAGTGAAGTTGGGCTTTACAGTGTCCTGATGTTGGACATATTGGCTATGTATTGTGGGTGTTCATGGTCCTGGGTGAGGGCTTTGTAACTGTGCTGAGAAACCTGGTCAGGGGCAAGCAAAAAAGCCCTGGAAGTGCAGCAGTCATTAGCTGCCTCTCAAGACTGTCCCAAGCTGCTCTTTTGTCTCTTTGAGTTGATGGAGCCAAATGCTGCTAATGTCAGTGAGCCACTGGGTGTCTCTGATCACTTTGTTCACATCCTCTTCACTCATTGGCAGTCACGCTCTGAACACCTCTGAGTGCTGAGTGTCTGTCCTGAGTGCCTACCGGTGCAGCTCGTGTGCATTTAAAGCCAACTCACAGAGGCCGCGGAGGGTTCTTAGCGTTACCACTACAGCAGCCTGAAGATGGAGAAATGGGGAGAGCAGGGAAGGGGCTGAGTCACACTTCTAGGGGCATCCATTGATCCCAGTGAATGGCAGAACTGGGCGTTGGTCCAGGTGGTCTGATGTGCTGTCACATCCTGTTGTCAAGCACTACCATTCATCTCTGTGTCAGTGGCTGAGGTGTGTCAGGAAGGCTGCACCTGGGGCAGTAGGTAGGGTAGTTTCACTCCTGGGAGATTGAGTCCTGGAGCTATTCAGGGACGAGGTGCAGGGTACTGGGGTGCAGGGCACAGAATTGCAGGGCACAGGCATATCAGGAATCAGATTCTTCCTTATAGACCGAGGTGTTCTGGGCTCATGGTAAGAGCTGGAGAGGCCTATGAAGGCTGGAAGTCTCCATGAAGTTGGTGGCCCTGCACCCTGGGGTGGGGGTGACTGTGTACTGTGCCTTGACTGGAGGTGGTTCCCTGGGCTCAGAGCCCAGCCACACTGGTTGTGATCCCAGATGTAGCTCCCTCATGGGAGCTTGTCAGTCCTTACAGGGGGAGCTTCACTCCATCTGGGTCTCCTGGAAACATCTCTTGGTCCAGCTGGCACATGGCCAGCATGCTGTTTGTAACTGGGGTTTGGGGTTTGCTTCACCCTCACCGTGGAGCACCTGCTGCTCATCTTTCCTTGCTCAGTTCCCGTCTCTCCCAGCATGCTCTGCTCACCTAGGAGCTGAGTGCTGTGCTCAGCCTCTTCTCATGGTTACTCCAGGTGGACGCTTGGGGAGGCCATGATCAGTCTTGGGGTGCTGGGAGTTACTCAGTCTCTCATGTTGCTCTGTAACTGGCCTGTAGCTCACTTGTAATGCACTGCCTTTACCACAAGCTGCTAAGGTTTCATTTTGGGGTGCTTATTCCTCCCAGCCTTACAGTGACCCCAGGTCTATCTGTGGCTGATGCTCAGTGTGAGGGTGAGTGGGTAGTGACATGTCTGTGCTGTGGGTTGTAGGACTCCTCATCGAAATGTATGTTTGGTATGGGACCCTATCTTTGTTTGCAGTCTACGGAGTGTGATGCCTGGGCAGTCACTCCACCTGGCTGAGTCCTCTGGGTAACTGGGGAACAGGAAAAGCCCTCTGTCTGGGGTGTTGCATCCTAATGGTCTCAGGTCCAGGGAGAGTCATCATCCAGGTAGTAAAGGGAAGCTGTTTGTGTGCGACACCCTGGTGCTGTCCGGCCTGGGCTGGGCCTGTGTTCCGTCTGTGGGATTACCACACAGTTCATCTGTGTGCTTTCCTTTCTGTGTCTGCTCACTGTTTGTACTCTCATCACCCCATCCCATGATTTCACCTAAGATACATTGATATTTTACTTTGCCTTATTTTTAAGACTGATTATCCAACTTTCATAAAATGAAATACACTATTTAGAAATTCTACATAGCATTTCCTAAAAGGTATTCTCTGCACCTCCAGAGAAATGTAAGCACAGAGCAGAGGCCCGCTGGAAATCTGTTTTAAAATTGCAAATGTCCAAAACAGATCATCAAGCCTTGCTTGTCTAATTCCGAGTTTCAGCCTTGGAAAATATTGATATATATTTTATAAAACCCACAAAGTGTGTCACATGAGCCTGCTGTCCTCATACCAGCAGAATGCACCACTGTGGGTCCCCCAAGTTTGTGCAGCTCTGGACTGCTAAATTGCCCTGGCTTAGGTAGCAAGCTAGCATCCATTGGTTTTACAAGGCTGGTTACTTGCAGGCTGACGTGCTTTGTGAAAGCTCTGGCTGGCCAGATGGTCTTGACTGTTTAGTTAGACCCTACTTAGTCACAGGGTACCATATGTACCTGAGCCATTGCTCATCAGGTAAGAATGTGATGGGTAAATTGTTGAAAACTGTCCTAGCCACTGTGGCCTTGTACTTTAAGGATATTAAGTTTGTATGGCTGGTTGGACACCATTGTGATTGCTTCAGCTAGCCATCAGTATCTTCAGTCAGTAGCTATGGTCAGCTTTGCGATCGACACCTCTGATTAATAGCAGTTTGTACTTGTAGCCAGAGATGAGTACAGAGATACATTGGTTTGACCCCTTAGTGACCCCATGGGGATCTGTGGTGGAACAAGGCCTTGGTCTCCAGCCTGCATTAGAAGGAACATTGCCCGGCCTCTGGTCAGAGTGGCCAGGTCCCCATGCAGAGTTCCTTAGCTAATGGTGACTGGGCTTGCCTGTGACCACTCTTCACTTCTGCATGGCTGTTATTTTCTCTTTAGTGCCAGCAGTGCTCCGAAGTTCAGTCTGGTGGGTCTTCCTGAGGAGGAAGGCTGTGCTACCCGTGGCACTGAGGCACGGCCCTGAGTGAGTGCCTTCCCCTTCCTTATGGAACCTGATAGTCCTGGGGAGAGCTGTAAGGTAGTTTGGGGGATGGCTAGGTAGAAAATTGAAGCAGCCCCCTCCCCCCCCCCAGGCTCGGGGCTGGTGAAGGCAGGTGTCCAACTGTGATGGATTGGGATGGTTGGAATCCGAGTGAGCATTGAGGAGGTAGGGAGGACAGGGCTGGGCATGTGTCAGTGGGTGAGCAGAGCCACACAGCCCTTTCTGTAGGTCCTCCGTGTACACGTGGCTCTGTTTGCTATTTCCTTAGATCCCTAACAGGTAGGAGATGTCCCAAGGATGTGAGGAACAGAATAAGGGAGAGGCAGAGGACAAAGCTAGCTGTGTCGTGTAGCCGCAGGGGCGGGGTTCCACACCCTCGCTGAGGCTGCGCAGGGGTCTGTGGAGCACGTGCTGGTGGTGACACGTGCACCTGCACCCGCAGGTCTTCATGCTGCAGGTGTTCCCTTTTACTCCAGGTGTCCCATGGGCTGCCTGCGTGGTCCCTGCTTGCCTGTGGCTATGTTTCCAAATCTTGTCTAAGGCTTTGGTGTGGCTTTTAATTCTCTTGGGTAGCTGAAAGGAAGATACCATTGATGGACATGTTACTAGACATATGTTACGAAGTTACTTCAGGTCCATTCACATCCAAGATTGTGTTTTTCTTCTCCATAATTTATCAGTAAACAACTCATTGCTTTGTAATTCTTTAAATGTACAAGATTTTCATACCCTACTTTGTCTTTAAGTTGCATGCACATTCTTTTCCATTCGTGTTTTTATGTTTCTCATTTAGCCTTTTCCGGGAAAAGGTGATGCTTCCTGGGAGTCATTTGCCATTCATAGTGCATCATTGTAAGTAATTACACAGCCACGTAAAATAGCTTCATAAAGTTCTTTAAATTGGCTTGTCCTCGAGACATGGTCAAGAAGCTTATAGTTTTGCTTTCCTTTTGGGGCCAGTGAGCTTTGGGCTTACCTGCTCATCTGCTGTTTGTCTCTGGGTGGGCAGTCTGTGGAGGAGCCAGGAAGGCATGCCTTGCAGAGGCTACCTAGCTTGGCCTCCATATGCTCCTTTAGTTGCCCTAGAGACCTGTAGGGGGCGCTGTCTTGCCTGGCCTGCCCTTGTCCGTTTAGGTTCCTAGAGACCTGTAGGGGGCTTCTCCCCTGTATGCTTAAGCATGTGCCATGACAGCAGGCTCTGGAGGGGAAAGCCCTTCCAACAGATGCAACAGCTGTTCTGTGGCAGGCAGCCTTGTCCCAGTCCATCTCATGGCCCCTGCCAGCCCTGGGTGGTCTGGGTTCTCTCCTCAGCTCCATGTGGGTTTCAAGGTCACTTTCAGATTCTACCTTGTGGAGTGTTTGTGGCCATGCAGCACTCAGAATTCCAAAGTGTTTCCCCCCCCCCCCCACTGCCATAGCCAGTGGATTGCAGCAGTGCTCCCCCTGTTGGTTGATTGTTTTTCATGGCTCATTGCTGCGAATAGGTTCTGGGGATGCCCAGAGCACACAAGGAGCAGGTACCTAAGGCTCATTTGGAAGACCCTTAGGTGTTGATTTAGACAGGGGTGAGCACACTGCTAGACCAAAACTAAAAACCAGGCATGTAGCTTCTTTGTGTTTTGTAAAATTCTGCACATATGAATTCTCCCTCTGTCTGTCTCTGTCTCTCTGTATGTCCTGTCTGTCTGTCTGTCTGTCTAAACATCATATCCTGCTCTGTACTGGACATAAGCACCTAGGCTGTTAGGGTTGGGTGGCTGTCATGTAGTGGGTAGGACCGAGGGAGAACCTGCCTGTTTTCCTCTGGTGGGTGGATGGAGTTGGACTGGTCATACTATGTGATGGCGTGTGGACTCAACAAGGCTTGGGCACTATCTTTTGGGCATTGTTAGAGTAGGTTTGACTCTGACCCCTGAGGGCACCGTGCAACAGGAAGGGAAACCACAGGACCTTGTGGTCAAAGGCATTCATCCTTACTGGAGTCAGGACTCAGTACTGTGGCTGGAGCTTGGGGTCCCTTTGAATACATGTGAGCAGGGAGTCCATGTGGGAGAGGAAGGGTAGGTAGGCCAGGTAAGAGTGGCAGCTTTGTGGCTCCTCTGTTGCCAGCACTTGTACACGTAGCCTAGACAGGATAGCTGCCACCGAGGATCTAGTTCCATGGCCTCAGCCGTGTAAGTACTTCTGCGTTGCATCCCTGTCCATCCTAAGAGGGCTTGCCTGCCCAGTGTTGAAACCAGCTGAAAACTTTTTAACTCCTGTCAACTGTTAACCTCTGGAATTCGGGCATGGTGGGCTCTGGACTCTGCCTCTCATCCTCGGTCTTTCTAGTGGGGGCTACCTTAGATCGACCTCCCTTTCTCCATGCTCCTGCCAATAGACTCTTTTGGTGGAGGTGAGGTAGAAGTTACTTATTTTAGCATGAACTATTAATTTTATTTACTGACCTTTAAAGGGTCAAATGGCTCTGTTTGCGTTTCCATGAGTGTCCTTTTTCTTTCGTTCAGATTGATTGATTTTCATGGTGGAGTATGCAGAAATCGACCACAGGTGGTGCTCTTGTGCACTCGGTTGCATGGATGCTGTACTTACAGGGTGTCTGTCTCTTTGTTACAGGTGCTTGCTGCAGCTGCCACATCACAGAATATGCACCTACTCATCATAAGTTCCCCTCTCCCCTCTGGGCAGCAGGGACCCCTCTAAAAATGGAGAGATAAGACACTTCAGGCCCGTACGACACAAGGCTGTGTTGTGACACCTATACCATCCTAATGGATCGCAGCAGAGAGGCTGAGATGGAGCTGAGGGGAGGACCCAGCCCACCTCGGGCTGGCAGGAGCCACGAAGTGGATGGTGACAAGGCTGCCTGCCACAGCTGTTGCATCTGTGGCAAGAGCTTTCCTTTCCAGAGCTCCCTGTCACAGCACATGCGCAAGCACACCGGAGAGAAGCCCTACAAGTGTCCCTACTGTGATCACAGGGCTTCCCAGAAGGGCAACCTCAAGATTCATATCCGCAGCCACCGGACAGGGACTTTGATTCAGGGGCACGAGCCAGAGGCAGGAGAGGCTCAGCTGGGTGAGATGCGTGTCTCTGAGGGCTTGGATGGGTGTGCCAGCCCTACTAAGAGCACCTCTGCCTGCAACCGAGTGCTGAACGGGGCCGTGCCGACGGATGGCAGCAAGATTCTGCTCAGGAGCAGCCGCAAGGAGATAGAAGGTGTGGCCAGTGCCCAGGAAGACACTGAGGCCCTGGTGCCATGCTCCTTCTGTAAGAGCCGCTTTGAGCGTAAGAAGGACCTGGAGCTGCATGTGCACCAGGCCCATAAGCCGTTCAAGTGCAGGCTGTGCAGCTATGTCACCCTGCGGGAGGAGTCTCTGCTCAGCCACATCGAGAGGGACCATATCACCGCACAGGTGCCCAATGGCAGCGAGGCCTGTGTGGAGAACGGCAAACCTGAGCTGAGCCCTGGGGAGTTTCCCTGCGAGGTGTGTGGCCAGGCCTTCAGCCAGACCTGGTTCCTGAAGGCACACATGAAGAAGCACCGGGGCTCCTTTGACCATGGCTGCCACATCTGTGGCCGGAGATTCAAAGAACCTTGGTTTCTCAAGAACCATATGAAGGCTCACGGACCCAAGGCAGGAAGCAAGAACAGGCCCAAGAGCGAGCTGGACCCCATTGCCACCATCAACAATGTGGTGCAAGAGGAGGTCATTGTCGCGGGCCTGTCCCTCTATGAGGTCTGCACAAAGTGCGGGAACCTGTTTACAAACCTGGACAGCTTGAACGCCCATAACGCCATACACCGTAAAGTTGAAGCCAGCCGGATACGAGCCCCGGCTGAGGAGGGGGACACAGAGGACCCCCTGGACACCAAGCAGTTCTTCTTACAGTGCCTGAACCTGACACCATATGTGGCTGGTGATGTGTCCCCCAGTGGGCAGACTGGACGGCGGGTGGCCGAGTTGGACCCTGTCAACAGCTATCAGGCCTGGCAGCTAGCCACCAGGGGTAAGGTGGCTGAGCCGGCTGAGTACCTCAAGTATGGGACCTGGGATGAGGCGTTGGCAGGAGATGTAGCCTTTGACAAAGACAAGCGTGAGTATATACTGGTGAGCCAGGAGAAACGCAAGCGTGAACAGGATGCTCCTCCTACCCAGGCTCCCCCAAGGAAGAGAGCCAGTGTACCTGGGGACCCCGTGCTTTCTGGCCACCTTGACCCCCGGCCAGCCTCACGCCCCAACCGCAGGGCCTCGACCACCACAGGCCAGAGCAAGTCCTCGGAGTGCTTTGAGTGTGGGAAGATCTTCCGCACCTACCACCAGATGGTGCTCCACTCCCGTGTGCACCGCCGTGCACGCCGTGGTGACCGCGGTCCTGAAGGGGATAGGGCAGTACGTGCCCGCTGCGGTTCACTCAGCGAGGGTGATTCAGCTTCCCAGCCAAGCAGCCCTGGCTCAGCCTGCGCCACTGCAGACTCCCCTGGCCTGGCGGAAGAAGTGGTGGATGATAGTGGTGAAGAGGTTGTGTCTGAACCCGCATCAGGTGAGCAGGCGTACCTGGGTGGGTGAGGTTCAAGTAGCCCGTGGAGCCCTCTGCCCAGCTGGCCCCGGGATCAAGCAGTTTTGGTGGAGGGACTGTGTCCTCAGGTGCTCCTATGTTTTGGTGACCTTGTGCCCTATTTCTGGTTCTGGCTCAGAGGCTGTGCATTGGGCATTCTGCACCTACTGGGCCCTGAGGCTGTACTTGGTCTGATGCTGTCAGTTCCTCTTGTCTCTCCTCTTTGCTATTCACGTACAAATGCTGAATTAATGAACACGTTTGATTTCTTAAGTCTGTGGTCTCATCTGTAGTCTGTAAGGAGTAAATTCTCTGAAATGTCCTTTTTGCCCCAGGCATGAATACACACACATTTGTGCGTGTTTAGAATACACACAAAGGATACCACGTATAAACACCAAAACACCAAAACTATACACATACTTTCTCATGCACAAACACGCAGATACGCAAACATGCACATACACGTGCACGCATGTGCACATCACATACATATACAACACACACATTCATGGAAACGGGCCACAGGCGGTATGATGGTTTGAGTGAATGCCCCCCAAGGCTCGTGTGTCTGAAAGCTTAGTCATCAGCAGTGGCAGTGTCTGAAGGTATTAGAAGGATTGAAAGGCGTGACCTTACCGGTGTGGGCATAGCCTTGTTGGAGGAAGTGTGTCACTGGGGTCCCTGGTGTGCTCTCCTCTTCTCTCTCCTGCCTGTGGATCAGGATGTAGAGCTCTTAGCACCAGAGCCTGCCTGCATGCTACCAGGCTCCCCACTGTGATAATAATGGATTAAATCTCTGAAACTGTAAGCAAGCTCCAATAAAATGCTTTCTTTTATAAGAGGTGCTGTGGTCATGGGGTCTCTCCACAGCAATGGGACATTGACTAAGGTACTGCAAACACACATGCATATACATAAATACGCAGTGGATACGTGCACATATGTACACATCAGACATACCGTACACCCCAAAATACACACTTATTCTGCACAAACACATATGCATACACACAAACACGAACTTGCATACGTCACTCAGGTGTAGAAACTCTACAGATAGACACCCTAGACACGTGCATATATAAAAAAAACATGCTTATACACAAATGTGCATGTGAACACACATACAAAGAAGCCCAACTAGACATCAGAAATACACATGTATACTTGCTTACGCACAGACAAGCAGACATGCATATGAACACATAAACATGTACAAATTGCAACATATGCGTAAACACACACACTAGAGATTATAAACACAGAACACTTACTGATATACGATCATACATACCCATGTATTTAGCATGTACTAAACACATGTCGTGTGCATATTCTTGCACACACATGCATAGGTGTGCGCATGCACATACACATACGTACACACACACACACACACACACTATACATGCTTGTGAATACACGCTTTCCTCCACCACTCTTAGGGCCAGACATCTGGGTAGAAGGTTGATGTAGATTCTGTGTAGTTATAACTGATCTCTTCAGATTCAGTTGACCGCCTGGGCTGACTGTTCATTGGAACAGATTTCTTCTCAAGCAGTAGCCATGAAAATGTTTCCAGATCCCTGGCTTGACGTTTCACGATTTTCCCATCTTTAAAATAAGCTTTAAGATGGCCTTTGCGTTGCCTTTGTTATTTTGCCATGGGCAGTTGCCGTGAGGAAAAGGCAGTGCATGAGGTGTGAACCTGTGGCTGCACATGGCCAGCATGTTTTCTTGTCTTGCAGCTGTTGGGGACTGCTGCTTTTACTTGAGGCGTGGTACTTATAGGCAGAGGAGCCCACTGCAGAGCTGTTGCATCTGCAGTGGATGAGGACAAGCAGAAACAGATGCTGCTTTTCCTTGCTAGGGGCCCAAGTGAGTGTGACATTAGATTTGCATGGTGTACTACCTGGTCTCTGCTGCATTTAGATGCACAGAGGCATCAAAACTGGGCATCCAAGGCTTCAGCCCTTTGGGAATTCCGAATGGAGTCTTAGCACCCTCAGGGACTAGAGAACCAGAATCAGGTGTGCCTGTCAATCTTACCTCTCCTGTCATTCATCTTAGGTGGGTGGGGAGCAGGTGCTAGGTCAGGGGAGGTTCTTTGCTGAAGCCTTTCTACATTCTTTTAGCAGCTTAAGGTGCAAAGCCTGGTGAGCCCCTGGTGACCTTGCTGAACCTTAACCCCCCCCTTTGTATACTTACGTATTTCCTGACAGCATTCTGACACCAGTGACTCTGTCATGTGCATGTCTGCTAAAGTGTTAGGGAAGCACTGTATCTTTTCTCCACTCTGAGGATTGGTTTTGCTTTTGTAGTATTAAAGATTGAACCTATGTCCTTGCATAGTGTGAGGTAAGCACTCTTTTAGTGAGCAAAACTTCAGTGTCTTGGACTCACTCTGGAGCACAGGCTGGCCTTAAACTTTTAATCCTCCTGCCTCGGTCTCCCAAGTAGCTGAGATTACATGCCTTCCCACGAGGTCCAGCAGGAGAGGGAAGCTTCTGAATGTTGCTCCCGTCCATTGTGAGAAAGTCAGGTGATTCCTAAAGAGCTAATCCAGTGGCCCCTTCAAAGCACCAAGGAGTTTTGCTTTAAAAAGTTTTAACGAAATACTTTAAAAGAATTATGTTTGTGTTCCTGCTTGTCTGTTTATACACCGTGCCCATGGAGTCCAGAAGCTGTCAGGTCTCCTGAAACTGCAGTTATGAGTGGCTGTGAGCCCTTGGGATGCTGGGAACTAAGCCTCATCCTTTGTGAGAACAGCATGTATTCTTAATGCTGAGCCATCTCTGCGCATTACTTAAAGACATTTTCCTTGAGTGTATTTATATTTATTAAGTACCAGAGACCATTATTTCCTTTACACAAGAGTGTGAGAATTTTCTCTATAAAAGCATCCTTTTTTTTTTTTCTTGAGACAGTATCTCCCGCTGGCCCTGAACTTACCATGTAAGTGAGGAGGAGCCCAAGCTCCTGGCTCTCCTGCCTTTATCTCTTCAGTGCTGGGATTACAACTTGTGCTGCCAGCACAGCAGGCTTTATGTGTTACTGGGTATGGAACCCTGAGGGTTTGTGCAGTCAGACAAGCACGCGTGCATGCGCGCGCGCGCACACACACACACACACACACACACAGCATTATCCTATAATAATACTTTGTCATATTTGAATTTAACTATGGGAAAAGAGAGGAAGTTGCAACTTAGTAAGAAAGAAGAGAGGTTGATGTCACTGTGGGAACATATCTGTGTTGAGAAACCTTGTAGATTTGCTGAAGTCACTTTCTGTGATCCCAAGGACAGTGTCTTTCCACACGAATGCTCAGGCTTTCTGATCAAGGAACAGTCAGTGGAATATTAGCAATAAGTTATGGGATCTTAGCTGCCCCTGAAGGCGACAGCCATGTTACATGGCTGTAACATATGAAGGCGACAGCCATGTTACATGGCTGTAACATATGACTACTCTCTCTGTGTTTGGAAGGGTCTGCTGAGGCTTTTGGAAAAGAAACTTGTTTTTGAAAAGAAACCTTAGCATGCTAGGATCTGCTCTTTCCTTAAAATATGCACAGAGATTTGGAAAATGCCCACCTCTCTTGCTATTAAGATTGCAAGCTTTTAAACAAGGTATTTTATACTCCCACAAGACATTGATGGAACGCCTGGGCACAACTGTTGGAGCAAGTTTGCAGAGATCAATGATGCAGAGAATGGAACTTTTAAGGAGAGCCAGCCTGACATGGCTGCAGTTGAAATCTGCATTCAGATGTGTGTGTTAATTCCCTTAAACACCATTTCCCTGTAATCTTCCCTGACTAGCAGTTTGGACATCCAGTTGATGTGGATGCTGTTTTCTGGATCTGCCTGTAGGGGGCAGTCTTGGTCATAGTGGTTTCTTCTGAGCATGATCTGAGCGAGGAAGTCTTTATTCCGGACATCTGTATCAACATGACATTGTGAATAAGGTGGCAGACAGCTCCTGAGCTGTGGATGTTCAAAAGAGACTTGGCGAGGTGGGAAGAATATTTGAAGATTGCAAAATTTTATATTTTTAATCAGGAGAGGTTCAGAGTGTATGTAAGTGTATAAACCTCCAACATGTACGCATCCGAGCACAGTTGGGAGCTTAGAAATCCATCCCTTGGGATGTGTAGACCCCAACTTGGTAGGTTAGAAGGACATTCTGTTCAGATTTCCTTTAGTGATTGACTGGCAATGCTTGAAGGCGTGGCAAGAGAGTTTCAGGCCATCTCCTCGGGTGTACTTTGAGTTTGGCCATCTTGACCTCAGTCCCTGCGCTGAGAAGCTAGGCCTGGGTGGACCAGTGCAGGTCTCACAGGTATTCAGCATGCTTGTCTTGTGACGCAGCTAGGAGCCTCTCTGCTGTTTACATTTGCTGCATAAGAACTGATCTGACTGCCCTGTTACAGTGGCCCTGCCTCTTCTGGCACTGCCTGCAGCATCCGTTTGCGTATATTTATCGGATTGCCACAGGGTTGGATGTGTGCTGAGTGTGGAGCTTTGGTAGGTAGAAACAGACGGAGGAAAACTCTCCTATTAAGTTCTTATTTGAAATTAAAATGCAGCCATGTTCTCCCCGACTCCTATGTGCTGTGTCTCCTTCGGCCAATTCAGGCACAAATTCAGATTACAGATGCTTAAACCGCCGCCTCTGGCTCTTCTTGTAGGATCTGAGAACCTGAACTCAGGCCATCAGGCTTGTGACTATCACCCACTGGACGGACGATCTCCCATTCTGCAGCCCTGTTCTTTAAGGAAAGCCTGGTGCTGTTATGGGAATTCCTGAGAATGCCTGATGGGAACTCAGAGTGATTGGTTTAGATGTCTCATAGATTCATCTCTTGGCTGAGGCCCCGAGCTTCAGGCACATCTGTAAAGCTTGAGTGTGCACTTTGTCCCTTGGTGTCATGTGTTTATAGAGAAGCCCCTATGTCTCCATTAGAACTCTAGGCAAGCCTTCCTGAACCCAGTGGAGCTTAGGGCACAGGGCAAGGCTTTCCCCGACTTGTCTCTATTCCTCCTCCAGAGTGTGGCTCTCCTCATAGGCGCTGCTTGGGCCATGCTCCTCAGCTTTTGCAGGGATTGGTCATGTGTGCTCATGTTATACTTCTGAATTATGTATTAGATTTGGATTTTGAATGCTAGAACATTAAATCTTACTTGGTGAGTGTTTTGTTATGTGTTCATCTCTGCTCCAAGTTCTTAATCTTTTATTTGTAGGCTTAGTTTTGGGGTGGGAGCATTTCTGAATTATTTCTTAGGTGCTGGATCTAATTTGAGACTGGTTTTCCATGAGAGTTTGTAGATGCACCCTTTGCTTATACAGTTTGCATATGTTTCCGCATATTCTGACAGGCTAGTGATGGCACACACCTTTAGACCCAGCATTTGGGAGGCAGACATGGGTGGATCTCTTGTGTGTTTGAGGCTAGCCTGGTTTACAAAGTGAGTTCCAGGCCAGCCAAAGCTACATAGTAAGACCCTGTTTACAAAAAATGATGTTTAGAGATCTGTGCAGTAGAACTAATTTTAAGACTAGAAAGTAGTACTTTTTTTTTTTTTTTTCTGGACTCAATTCTGCGCATGTGGGTAATTTATCAGTACACTGGTAGAGGAGGCTCAGGGCCCTGCGTTATTTACAGAGGGAAGCCATTGATTTCAAAGAAGTATTTCCACAGATTAGTAAGACATTTGGGCTGGCTGTTAGCTGCCAAATATGTTCACATAAAGACGTGCCAAGTCTGGGTGTTACTCATGTGCTTGCTTTAACTCTTGAAGAATTACTTGCAGCAGTTATGAATAAGCTGTATTCCAAATTTAATGTGATTACTGGTTTCACTTAATAAGCTAATTGGTTATTGAAATGTAGTGCATGAATGGTAACTCAGGGCTGTCGTCTGCGAGCTTGCCTCCTATAGGAAACCGTGAACATGCAGGAATCTGACACCAGACAGCAGATGAAACGGCGGCTACCTTCCATCATAGTAAAATCTAGTTTGTGAACACAGGACCGACAGTCCGGTGGTTGAGTCCAGCGTAAATGCCACAGGAGCAGGAAAGGACTGGACAGTTGGAGACTGTCCTTGATATCCTTGAAGCGATGGCCTGGTTTCCAGTCCTGCTTCCACAATATTTCCCCTGGCCTACAAAGGAGTTTAGGGACTGTGAGACGGCTCAGTGGGTAAAGGCCCTTGCCAACAAGCCTGACAGCCTGAGTCGGGTCCCTGTAACCCACATGGTGGACCACAAGTACGTCCTGTGAGCTGTCCTCTGACTTTCACATGTGCTGTGGCAACATGTATGTGCACATATATGTGCACAAATATTGAATCTACAAGGCTTAAAAAGAGCAGTGTCTAGAGCCTATTAGTGTCTGAGAACGGGCAGCCACAGGGTTTATGAGGATAAGACTTGCATGTACATCTTTACTTTTTAGATTTATTTACTTATTTTATATGAGTGCTCCATTTGCGTGTATACCTGCAAGCCAGAAGAGGGATCCCAGTATAGTTGGTTGTGAGCCACCATGTGGGAATTGACCTCAGGTCCTCTAGAAGAGCAGGCAGTGTTCTTAACAGCTGAGCCATCTCTACAGCCCAAGAATATGATTTTACGGATCGTCGTGACACTGAACTGGGAAATGGTCGGAGCGTGGTGGGAGTTTCTCATTTTAAGAAATGTCAGTGGGCATCACCTTCTCCAAAATGTTACAGAATTGCAGGGGAGGCTCCTGTGTCAAATTGAACACTGGTATCATGGGCCTGTACTGCTGGAAAGACTCAGAAACTTGACCAATGAGCAGGGTAGGAAGTTTGACATTCCAGGCATGAGTGAAGTAGTCTGGAAGTACTGGCTAAGCACCAGTGGTTTCTATGACAACAGTCAATAGCCACTGATACAGGCTCTCTCTGCGGGCGTGAAGTTCTGAGCTCCAGGAGTAGAGAGGATGGTGCCTCGGTCTGAGCAGCCTCGGCTGACCTCCGGCCCCCAGACCCTCTGGTACCTTCCTCTTGGCACCTTGTTGTCCTGGGTAAGGCTCTGGTTGGTGGAAATGGTTTCCTTTGAATGTGAAGGCCAATTGACTGCTGCCAGTGTTTGGGGAGGTTTGAGCAAGAGCTCAGCAGGTGCTCCTAGAGAAGTCAGAGGCTGGCCCGTCCTGTCGCCTTCACTCGCACTGTGGCCATAGTCCTGGTCCAGCAGCAGCATCTTCATCCTGTGTCAGGTTCTGCTGTCCCTGTGCATCTGCTGGCACTGTGCGCTCGTCCATGCCTGCTCCCTTCTTTGAGGCCTTCTGCCTGGGTTCTGTCCTGACTGGCTTCTTCTTAGCTTTACATCTTGATGCTGTGTGGTGGAGGAGGTCTTCTGAGAAGATTAAGGACTTCAGGTGCATCTTCCTGACTAGGACTCTGCATCCTTCACCAGGCATACCTGTCTCTGACCACCCCAGAAATGAAGAGGGAGGATTCTTGCTCACTTACTGAGACCCGTCTCTTTACCCAGGTGGCTTTGGGTGTGTTGGGAGCGATGGGATACCATTCAAGGCTGGGTGCAGTGTTTGGCACTACAGCTTCCTTCAGGATTCTGTTCAGTCATTGCTTAGTTTTCAAGTTGGTCGTGAGTGTGCAGTTTCTGAACAGAGTGCTCACATCAGTGTCTGCATGCGTCCAGCCTGGGCGATGAGCACATGCGGTACCTTG
>JADRCH010000107.1:1547456-1590275 GCA_019843965.1 Rhynchomys soricoides | reverse complement strand
GCCTGGGCGATGAGCACATGCGGTACCTTGCTGGTGTCTGCATGCGTTCAGCCTGGGCGATGAGCACATGCGGTACCTTGCTGGAACTCGTTTGTCCTGATAGTGTGTTTGTCTTCGAAAGTTGAGGTTGCCAGATTTGGTAAATAAAAATACAGGATGGATAATTAAAATTGGAGTTTAGATGAATGACTACTCTGATAGAGCACACATGTATCCCACGTGGTATTTGGGTGTAAGAGCAGGTTCCTGAGGGGCTCATTCTCCCACTTTTGTAGACAACCATTGCTGACATTTTCCTTCAGCTGTACCAGTCTAGACCAGTCTGTACCATGTCTTACAACTTGTTTATATATGCCCTTTAAACAATGTTCATGTAGAGTGTGTATATGTGAGTGTACGGTGGTATGTGCTTGTGTGTGGGTGTGCACATGTGTGTGGTATACATGCGTGTGCACGGCTGTGCTTGTGTCATGTGCAGGGTGGTGTAGAGCCCGTAGTTCAGTGCTTGGTGGCTTCCCTATTGCTCTCCATGTTTATTTGTTTTTCTTTCTTGTTTGAGAATTTTATATATGAGCACTTTTATACCCTTCCCCTGCCTTTTTCCCTCCAAGTCCTGCAGGGGTCCCCTAGTTCTCTCTCTAGTTCATGCTCTCTTTAACTGATTTTACAGGAACCCATAGTTGAGAAACTTTGGATATTTTAGAGAGACTGTGGGTAATTTAGAGAGGTTTTGAACTTTCAATTTTGGGTGTATTTTAAAGAGTCTGAGCTTTTGAAGTGTTTGGATTTTTAAAACTGACTTTTGCCAGCCAGTGGTGGCTCACGCCTTAATCCCAGCACTTGGGAGGCAGAGGCAGGCGGATTTCTGAGTTCGAGGCCAGCCTGGTCTACAGAGTGAGTTCCAGGACAGCCAGGGCTACACAGAGAAACCCTGTCTCGAAAAAATAAAAAAATAAAAAAAAAAAACTGTGACTTTTAAAGTCGTTTATGTTCTATGCTGTGATAGTGTTATTACTATGAGATCTTGGGGGCAAACAAGAAAGAAAAGGTTATGGTCTAATAGTGTTTGGGTGTTGAGTTGACAAGGGGACAATTATGTTGGTGAGTTTTATATGAACTTGACAGAAGCCAGAGTCGCTCGGGAAGGATTCTCAGCCTAAAACTCCTCAATAAGATTGCCCATAGGGAAGTCTGCAAGGCATTTTCTTGATGAATGATTAATGCGGGTGGGCCCAGCCCATTAGGGGCAGTGCCACTGCTGAGTCAGTGGTTTTGATGGCGTAAGAAAGCAGGCTGAGCAAGGAACGAGGAACAAGCCAGCAGATAGCATTCCTCATCTCTGTGTGTCACGGGTACACAGTTCACATCTGCCAGACAGAATTCCCTGGGGAACAGGAGGTGCAGCTGTAGCTCATTTTAGGCAGTTGGAAATGTGCATTTCAGGGTGACACTGGCTGGCACTTACTGAGCTCACTTAGTGAGCATGGCATGAAAGTGACCGCTTGTCCGGTTGATGAGGTGTGGGCTGGAGGGGCAGAACCCTGGTGCCTGTGCTGCAGGCCCTTCTTGCTCTCTCCTGTGGGTAGGAAGCTGTATTTTCAGTTACAGCAGACTGGTTGTGGCTGGCATCATCTGCTAACCTTACTGGGAGGACCAGCATCATTTGTATTTTGAAGTTGTTCCTTGGCTCTCTTGGGTTAAAGGGAGAACATCATAATCACACTTAAATGAAATTACTGCTAAAGGATTTTTGTTTCTACTTTAATTGTTTTTTGATTTTGGGGCTGGTCTAGCAAGCACACTTTTCCTTCTTACTTCAAGTCCCTGGCCAGCCTGTTTCAGTGTGTTGTCAGGGTGCTTGGAAGTGAAAGCCAGTAAAGGGTGGGGGTTGGGGGATCCAGAAGAAAGAGAAAACTTAGAAGTACTGCTTGTTTGACATTTTAATGTCCAAAAGCTGTAAAATTTCCAATTGTATCTGACCTGTGGACTGAGAAAACTTGCCAGATTGGTAACTATGAATTTGTATGTTTCCTAGGTGGGTCGTTTTCTATGGGGGTTTGAGGTGATACGCATGCTCCTTAGCTTCAGCTTTGTGAACCGCGCGTGTGTAAGTTGAGCAAGAGCAGCAGGTCCCTGCTGGGAGTGACTGCTGTGCCGCACAGGTGTGTTGCCGGGATCTTGGATAGCACGTCTAGCACTGTTTTCTGTAATCTTAAGCTTGAGGTCACAAAGGGAAAAGGGGAAAAAGTCCTTTGAAGCTTATTTCTTCTCAGTTTTCAGCGCCAGGACTTGTCAGCTGTGAGTGTGGACAGGTCTTTGTGGAAGAATTCTTCATATGTTGTGTTAAAGCGAAAGAAAACAACCTTGGCTTGTCCGCACTTCCCTGGTCACGAGGCACGTGAGGAAGCTGGACTTGTGTCTTGCAGACTTCCTTGGTGAAGACAAGTTTAACTCTTAGACTGGGATTGGGCAGATGGATTGTCTTCCACATCTCAAAATGTTCTGAGCATTCCTATGTCATTCCGTCTTCCACGTTTTCCTGGGTTCATAAAATGTTGACCGAGTTGGGTGGAGCACAGAGCTTGCCATTTCAGGCCACAACTGTGCTCCCCTGCACCTCTCTCTCCAGGACAGGGAGAGCCTGCTCTTTGAAGTGGAGCCCAGGGACTGGAACCCGTGGTGGCTTCAGCCAAGCCTTCCCAGTTCAAAGCAGTGCCTTGCCACCACCTGCCTCGACTCACTTCAGTTTCCTCCAGCAGTGGCTGCGAGGCTCTGTGGGACTCTGTGGGACTCTGTGGGACTCTGCGGGACTCTGCGGGACTCTGCGGGACTCTGTGAGACTCTGTGGGACTCTGTGGGACTCTGCGAGGCTCTGTGGGACTCTGTGGGACTCTGTGGAAGTCTGCGAGGCTCTGTGGGACTCTGTTCATTTCTCAGTGTCCCTGTCCCCCTGGCCTCATGTTCTCCTGTTTATGGACGGCTTGCAGGTTGTGTCTACCAAACCTGGGAAGGGCTAAGTACCTCTGCCTCCATTTTCCCTCTTTTGTGCTGTTATTAGCAACAGTCATAATTAGAATTGAGATTAAAACCACGCTGCTTGGTTGATGGAATAGGGGACCATAGAGAGGCAGTGGCTGCAGTGTACTGGAATCCACCAAGAGGAAGACATTAAGAGAAAGGGTAAAGTGTTTCTATTGATAATTGATCTGTCAGTTGGCTTTTGCATTCTACCAGTCCTTGAGCCTTCCCTGAGCGCTGCCTAAGCCTTGGCTTGGGTACCACAAAGGCCAGGTGTCTGGGCATCCTTGCTTAGACATTCAGATGAGGTGAGATGTTGTCTTCCAGAAACTCTTTTCTTTCTTGAGACCCACAGGAAAGTTACAGTTGTGATCTCCTGACCAACACTGAGCCTTGAGAGCTCAGGTCCCGTTGGCAGTTAGCTCAGCTACCAACCTAGTCAAGAACCACACCTTTGGTGGAAGGAAAGTTGACACAGCTGAAGCAGGATTAACCCTTTGATTACAGGCACATCCTAGGACACATCCCCATATGGTAGTAGGTGCATCTGATCCTGTGGTCAGTGGCGTTCTGGCCTGGAGTCGTCATAGGAGTCTGCTCAGATCAACCTGGAGGGCTCTGGGAACATTCCTAGCTTTGCCAGAAAGGTGCAGAGGCCAGCATGACACAGCATGGGTGCTTTGAATCTGGGAGATGGCCTAGTGAGGGCTGAAGTGTGATCCCAGTCATAAAGCTTCGGTTACTGCCTTAAATGCCCGGCTGTCCAGGGGCTGTGGATGCTGAGGTGTGCTTGTACTTTCCCAGGAGCCTTTCTTCCCTTTTATAAGGTTTAGGATCCAGTCCCCTGTGGTAGAGCGCCAGCTTCATTCAGAGTAATACACAGTTGGTGCAGGAGCTGATGTTAGGAAGAACTCACTGGTAGCATGAACTCTCCAGTTGAGAAATGGTCACTGTAGCTGTTGGCAGCTGAGCTATTTGAAAGTGGGACCAGAGTTGAATTTTTACTGTCACTTCAATTTTAATTTCTTAGGTTTTTGAAATTTCAGTTGGCAAATTAACAGTGCCAGTGGTGGCATTTCTTGGATGATTTCTTTTGTGGGTGTGCATGGTGCATGTACTTGTTTGTGTAGGTGTATATATGTATGTTGCGCGCGTGTGCGCGCGTGCGTGTGTGTGTGTGTGTGTGTGTGTGTGTGATATCAGGTGTCTTTCCTTGACCATATGCCAACTTTCCTGTCTGAAATGGTCTCTCAGCAGACCCGAAGCTCTTCTGATTCAGCCGGGTGGGCTGACCTGTCTCTTGCTTTATTCCCCTTGAAGCACTAACTTGCATGGGTGCTAGGGATCTAAACTCAGGTTCTCATCCAGGCATTGAACCAACCCAGGCACTGTTTTGATGGTAAGGTTAAAATGCAGAATTTTATTAGCTTTGGAAATACATTTAAACTAATTTTGATAATGAAAGTCTATGTAATTGTATTTGATAGTGAAAATTGATCAGAGACATCTAGTCTAGTATTTCTGATCTATATAAAATAAACAAACTAGTTTCTATGAGAAAAGCATATCTGAGCAGAGGAAGTGGAGTGGAGAGCCACACTGATGGTCATTCTTGTCCTTGGTGTCCTAAAGCCGTCTTCTGTTGGTGGTGCTCTATTCAGATGTTAGAATCTATGAATATATGGCTGGATGTTTGTATATTTGTATGTATGTATATATGTGTGTCACAAATGTGCGTGTGTGTGCACATGCATGTGCTCACAAGCGCACGCACGCACGCACGCACGCACTCGGTTCATTTTTTGTATTCCTGATCTATCTTGTGGATTCACACTGACTGTTGATTGAAAGCATTTGGGAAGGTAGCCCTATGTTTGTACTGAGTCACCCTCCCCTGAGCAGTGACACATGGCTCCCATCTCAGAGCCGTTCCATTCCATCAGCAGTGACCAGCCTTCTCGAGACTCTGCAACACAGAGAATGATCGTGCAGTTTCCATGCAAGTGCTTAGCTTGTTGACAAGAGGGACTTGGGCATCTGTGAACTTCCGTATCTGTGGGGTGGGGACTGGAGCCAGTGCCCCCACGGTGAATGCAGTGAGTCATTTGTGGTGTGAGCCTCTTAATTTTAAATTGAGATGGGGTTTTCATGCCTCTTCTGTCTCCTGGATGCCTTGTGGATCCAGATTGCTTAACCTTTTTGTGTCTGTGTTGGGTTCACTGATAGGGTTAGGTACTCAGCCTGCTGGTCAGCATGTTGATTCCCAGCCTCTTTGGTCTCTGGGGTCTCCTGACATTGACTGCTAAGCCAGCATTGTGTGAGTTCAGGTTTCTGCAGTAATAACTCTCTCTTCACCTCTAGGGCAGCCATGCTAAGTGGAGTGGTGTGGGTGACCTCTGGAGCAGGCTGTCCTTCTTTGCCTTCTTGGAGGGGTCTTGGTGGCTGGACTGGGATCTAGTAGAATGAAGAGAACAGACTATAGTACCCCAGAAACGTACAGTACAGGCTGGGACTTCTGATTGTCCACTGATCTCTGGGGAACCATCACAGAGATCAGTGTGCACACAACGCACAATTAAAGAGTGAAACATCTCCAGTGGTTGCCCCTTTCCCGAGGTGTTTTGAGGCATTCTGGGAACCAAGCTTCCATGTTTAGACAGTCAAAAGTGGACTGCCAGTTGGAATAAAGATCTGTAAGGGAAGAACCAGCTGTCTTCTTAAAACAGAAGACAGGGAAGAAGGAATCTGCACCTGAATGGAGAACCCTCACTACCTGTCACTACCCGTGTGTGGCGCTGGGGGCCTTTGCTGCAGTCTAGAAGCCCTGTGACTTGGGAGAATCCAACTAAGTTTAAACCATGACATATGACAGTTTCTCCAAAGAGTGACATGGACCTCCAGAGATTAGTATTTTGATGAGAACAGAATCTGCACTTGGGAGACACAGAGCGGGCGGGTATCTCTGTTACCAGCTGCTCCTGTATGTATACAGTGTCCTACACTGTACACCTGTACAGAGAAGCTTCCTAAGGAAAGCCGTTCAGCCTGTCTGGCTTCTGAGGCCTGGTCCCTCTGCTTACAGCCCTGTAAGCTATGTTAGCCAAGGGCCAGTTCACGTCCCAGGCACTCACCAGATCTTGGGAGAACCAAAGAAGCACAGGCAGGGTGGAGTGTGGATTTATTTTGCTTTGTAAAGGCATTTTAACCTGGGGTGGGGGCAGGGTCAGGAGCAAGTGCTCGGAATTCTGCTTGGCTCCCAGAATGACTCAGGGCCTCTATACCGAGTGAGAATACACAGTACCAAAGAATATTGGTCTAACACTGAGCAGGTTCCGTGTGAATGGACCGGACGAACGCTGGGCACATCCTGAGTACTGTGATCCCTCCCCTTCTCTCTCCTTCTGTGCCCCTAGAGCAGTGTCTTTGGGTCTTTGGGTGTGTCCCTTCTACCCTTGCCCAGGGGCTTGTTCACCTTGCCTGAGTTTGCTAAAATGATCCTCTGCCAGGAGAGGGCGCCCCACCCTAGTGTCTGCACTCAGAAGGTGGGACTGGTTCCATCTCACTGGCTGCCTTGTCCCTGATGTTAATCTGTGGAGACTCCTGCAGCACCCCCCCCCCCCCCCGCTCCCCACAGACATTTTTATTACCTCATGGCCTCACCTATTCTGTCCCCAGTGGCCACTCCTGGTTTGTCAGTGCTTGTAGGTTTCCTCGGGGTAGGTTGCGTCCTTAGGTGAGGCAGGGTGACAAGGGTGAGGTGAACCCTATTGTGCAGTATTGGGTTTTGGATCTTCATAGCTGAATCGAGAGGCTATAGGAAATCTTAGTCCCTGGCTGAAGGTGCAAGCTCTGACTGGCTTTGGCATACCCATGCTCTCTACCTTCCTAAGGAACTGTGTTAGTTACTGAATTATCAGGATATTTAAAGCAGGTTGCAAACTCATCAAATTGGATTCATTAAAAAACATTAGACACTTTCGAAGTTGAATGCATAGTCTATGGATATATTATCTCTCTTATTTTTTTCAGGTATTTCAAATATGTTACTAAAGTCCCCCGTGTTTCAATGTTTGATGAACAGTGTTTGATGAATGTTTGGTATTGATGAATACTGAAACAAAAACTAAGATATTTTAAGACCTTTGGGTAAAAGTCCACACAGTGCACTACAAGATCTACAAACTGTTTCAGAAGATATCATTGTGTTTGGTGACCTTATAACATAAGCGCTTGGTGTGTTTTCTGCTAATGAACACCTGCTCAGAAGTAGTCTGTCCTGTGGCACTAAAATCAAAATATCCGGCCACAACACATGGTGCACAGGGCTAGGGAGCATATCATAAATTGGGCACAGGCGCCACCTAGTGGCCATGCCAACACACTGCACTGGCCAGGATCCCATGGGGCAGCTGTTGAGAGGCACTGTCTGCTTTTATTTCCAGAACACAGAAGGCTTGTGCTATGAAATGGCCTTTGTCTGTCAGTCAGACACGTGCTGTATTTTAAGCCTTAGGGTGGTGTTACGACATGATCTGGATCTTTTTTTTTTTTACTTTAAAAGAAGGATCATTATAGTTTTTTTGTACAGCATAGAGACTTTGGATTTTTGTGTTGGAGAAGTGTACATTGCCACGGGGAGCCCTGAAGCCACATTCATGCTGAACTGTGGGTATGTTGCCCATGTTGATGAGAAGGTACAACAGCACCTCTCATTTGAGTTCTTAGTCTCTTCTTCTCTTCTCTCCTAAAACAATCTGTTCAGGTGCACACATTGTGTATTTGTAGTGTGTTTTGTAGTTGGCCCAAAGGAGATCCCATGCTCACTCCTTCCTGTGCAGTGTGGTGGGCCAGGCTTGCATGCTGAGCTTTCAGCTCATCCTTCTTGACACTTCTACCTTCTCCAAAAAACACTGGAGAGTTCTCTTGCTCCTTCCACTTAAGGATTGATACGTGCCTGGAACCAGCTTAGCATGCATCTATACAAGGGGATACTGATATTTAGTCAGGAAATGGTTTGTAACTGGTTTCCAGGTTCTTCTTCGTTTCACATCCACAGATGCCATTGCTGCTGGCCATGAGGGTTAGGAGCCCCAGGGAAACTCAGAAGACATGGGGTAAGGCAGGAAAAAGGACTGAAATTCTGTTCACTTTAGCGTGGGTCCAGTTTAAACCAGCCGGGTGGGGTCTCCATGAGGAGGACTCAGTGGGCTCTAGCTGGTAGGATGCGAGTGTATTTTGTGGCGGACAGACTGCTCTTCAGTAGCAGAAAGACAGGAAGGAGCCTTTGCTAACCTTCAAGGGGTCTCCGATTCTGTCGTCGCTCACAAGATGGTCTTTGAAAGTGTTTTCTCATGCTTTAAGCTTTAAACTTATCTTGTCTTGACTTGGTAAATGTGTCTGTTCTGAAACCCTGTGTTTCCATTTTTGCACCTCAGTCCCGAATCTCAAAGGTACTGAGACACTTCTGTATTTTCCTGTCAACTTTCACAGGTGATTCATATTAAAGGGTTATCATTTTGGGGCAGAGTAGGTTCAGACATAACTGAAAAGTTGGGATGAACACACGCACGCACGCACGCACGCACGCACGTTACAGTTCTTACTTTACTGTGTGTACAGCCCTAGGGTGAGAGCTTCCATGGACTCTGAAGCAGATATTCTGACTCAGAACTGGGCAGGACTCAAGAATCTGGCTTTTAATTTGTGAGCCAGCTAGTTTTATGTCAAGTTGACCAAAGTTAGAGTCATCTGAGAGGAGGTGACCTCAGTTGAGACAATGCCTCTGTAAAACTGGGCTGTAGAAGCCCGTTTGGCATTTTCTAAATTAATGCTTGATGGGAGAGGGCCCAGCTCACCATTGTGTGTGGGATCACCCTGGGTTCTATAAGAAAGCAGGCTGAGCAAGCCAGGGGGAGCAAGCCAGTGAGCAGCACTCCACCCTGGTCTCCTGCCTCCAGGCTCCTGCCCTGTGTGAATTCCTCCCCGAGCAGCTTCTGATGGTGCTAAACTGTAGAAGTGTGAGGCAGGACCTCCCTCCCTGGGTTGTTTTGGTCAAGGTGTTTCATCACAGCAGTAGTGGCCCTAAGTAAGTCCTTAAGTGTGGGAGAGCTGGGCTTGCCTCTAAGTAAGACCTTCTGCGTGGGAGAGCTGGGATTGGCCCCTAAGTAAGACCTTCTGCTTGGGAGAGCTGGGCTTGGCCTTCAGGAGTTCAGGGAGCTTGTAGCTTCGATTCTCAGGGCTGCTGCTGGCTGTCCTCCATACTTGTATCATTTAGGATCCTCTAAAGAGCAGGACTGATAGAATGAGCACACACACGTCTATCGTGTGTGTGACGTGTGTGTGTGTGTATTTACAGCCCCCGTATATATGGATTTCTTAGAGCAGCTCAAAGGTTATAAATAAGAGGTAAGATGAACATGGACAAGAGGGAGGGCAGGCAGAGAGGAGACTGCAGCCTTCCTTCTTCCACATCCTTTATGTCTAAGTGGCCACCACAAGCTGAGGTCTAGGTTTTGGGTAGATCTTCTGAGCTCAAATGATCCAGATTTAGGGTGGGTCTCCTACCTCAAGCAGTCCAACCTGACATATCCCTCACAGGTGAGCATAGCTACTTAGGCTTTAGTTAATTCCAGATGTGATCAAGTTGACAGCCAAGATTAGCCACTACAGTGCACACACTCTCTCTAGCTTTGGTACACAATAGACAGACCTCGTGCAAGCAAGCACTTGCAGGCCTATCTGGCTGAATGGCTCAGGTGCTTGAGAACAGTTGTCCCTGGTGTGGGATGCAGTTCTCTTGAGCTATATTCTCCTGGTGGCCGTGTGTACCTGTCAACACTGGCTCTCCTTTCCTGTCCCTCCTTGTCCCCTGGTCTTCTGGGGGAAATCTAGGTTCTTCATGTTCTGAGAAACTCCTTCTCTTAGCTTCAGGGGACAAAGTCGAGACTCTGTCCTTTACTGCTATAAGCCTGAGTCTGTGCATGGAGTTGCTGGCATCCTAGGCTGCTCTCACAGGGCCTTTGAAATAGAGTTTCAGTCATTGTTGGCTCAGATGTGCTTCTTAGTGCTGTAGAATGCATCTGGCCATGGATGTAGGTGCTTGGAAGGTTCCTGGTAGCCACTGAGCCAGCCCAAGGCACATTTTTGCCATAACATCCAGTTGGGTGCTACTTGTTTGAGGATCTGGTGCCAAAACTGTGCTATGAGCCGAGCTTCCCCTTTTTCTCAGGGTGGCAGGAGACCAACCAGGCTGCTTTGTTCCTTGTTCTCTTAGTGAGCCACAGGGCACACAGCGAGGACACTAGTCTGCTGTGTTGATGGAGACTGGCCTGTTCTGTGAGGATCACTGTCAGACAGCTCATGTGTTGCAGCTGCTGTCCGGCATATCACCATCCCCAAGAGAGTGACCTGCCATTCTTCAGACTTGGTGCTGGGAGCCTCTGTTCTGTTTTTGAGGGGATGGCTTAGTCAGAACAGTGCCTGTGGTGCAAACCAGAGCGCCTGAGTATGATCCCCAGGATCTACAAATCTGGGTGTGGTGGTATGCACCTGCCTTCCCAGCTCTGGAGACGTAGAGGCAGGCAGGTATCTGGGGCTTGCTGGCCAACCCCTCTCGCCTGGCTGCTGAGTCCCAGGTCAGTAAACCCTGACAGAGAAGGGGGACGGTTGAGGAGTAACACTTGAGATTTCCTTCAGCATGCACGTGCACAGAGGCATGAATATGCCCATTTGCCCCTCTTCCCCCCCAAAAAAAGTCCAGCCCAAGAGATGGTAGCATCACATTCTGTGGGTCAGAGAAACCGGAGTCTCCCCACAGAAGTTGTCAGCCTAGTGCCCTCTCTGTGCCTGCTGCATCTCATGGCGAGGCCCGTCCCACCACACTTTCCTTTGCTCAGAGCTCCCCAGGCATGGCTGAAGACTAGAATTACCCAGGAGGGTTAACTTTTTAACATTTTTATTTATTTATTATTAGTATTTTTGGTTTATATGTGTGTGTTCCCGTATCCTCATGCATGATCACATGATACTTTGGGTGTGTCTCATTTGGGACCTGTGCTCACAGTTTGGGTGAGGCTGGCTGGCCAGTGAAGCCCAGGGATCCTCCTGTCTCCCAGTCCTACCCTGAGATTACAAAAGTGTCACAAATGTCTGGCTTGCTTACATGCTTTCAGATAAATCAAAACTCTCAACTTCATGATTGTTGGCAAGCACTTTACTGACTGGCTGTCTCCCCAGCCCCGTGTTTATTTGCTTGTTTGTTTGTTTTTAAAGAGAAAACAATCCAACTGTAGGTCACTGGTGCAGATTGTCTGCTGGGTGATTCACACTCAGTGCCTTCGTGTTTGGCAGATGACCTGTGTGTGTGTCCAGGAGGACTGGCCTCCAGAAAGAGATTTTCTGCAGCGTGTTCTTTACTGCAGGAGCTGACCAAGTCTCTGCTCAGTGCTCCTTTAGCTTCCAGGGTGAGCCCCAGACCTGTTGTGGGGGTGCTCCTGTGGAGAATGGGTGTCTGCTGTCGTTTGGCCCCTTAGCTACATCCTCCTGTCTGTATCCTCCACAGAGGAGTGTGCTGTCCTTTCTGGCTGATGGCTGAACTTGCTCCCAAAAGACACATTGTGGGATGCCATCGTCCGTAAAACACCGTGACCAGTGAGGCCGTGGAGAAGGAGACATTTATTTTGGACTTTAGGTTGTATCACCAGCACAGTTAGGCAGTGTGGCAGTTGAGTCCCAGGCATGGTGGCAGGAACAGCTGAGAGCCACAGCTGAAACCACCAGTAGAGACAGAGGGGACATGTTGGAAGTGGGGAGACCTTTGGAAACTTCAAAACCTGCTCCCAGGGACAGTCCTCCGACACAGACGTAATCTCTTCCAACAAGGTCACACCTCCTAACCCTTCCCGAATGGGTCTACTAGCTAGGGACGAAGCACTCAGTCATATGAGACTGTGGGGACCTTGGGGTGACCTTGCAAGTGTCATGGCTGTCAGGTACATGATCCTTGAGGTTAAGGATGACACTTGAGGCAGCACCGTTTGAGCAGGTGCTGGGTCAGAACTTCCAGAGCCTGCCGTTGAATTTTTTTTTTTTTTTTGTCTCAGACATTTAAGCACAGTCAAACTTTAGGCAGAGTGTCCCCATGACAATGTAAAGCTTGGGGAGGGTCATAGAGCACCTGTCACCTTTACAATAAGTTTTAATTAAGCCGGGCAGTGGTGGTGCACGCCTTTAATCCCAGCACTTGGGAGGCAGAGGCAGGCAGATTTCTGAGTTCGAGGCTAGCCTGGTCTACAGAGTGAATTCCAGGACAGCCAGGGCTACACAGAGAAACCCTGTCTCGGGGGGAAAAAAAAAAGGAAAAAAGAATGAGTTTTTATTGACTGAGCACATTTGTGATAAAGGTAGAGTCCACAGGTAGACAGTACAAAGTACATGGGGCCACTCTCCTAAGGATGGGTTCTAGTCACTGAGAGACTAAGCCTGGAATAAACATTTCCCCATGTAGTTTTGTCACCACTGTGTTTTAGTCACCATGCTGTCCTCATCTTCACGTTGTCCCCAGAACTAGCCACAGCCATCTGCGGAGTTGATGTTGGTTTCATGCATTTCTGCAAAGTTGCCAAGGCTTTTTTAATGCAGAGCTCACTTTGAACACACAGGGTGTATGGTCCTGAGTGGGGAAGAAAGAAGTGACTGCCTGCTGGTCCGTGTTTTACAGCGACTCACTCTCCAGATGTGGTGGGACAGCTTCTGATGCAGTGGTGACCATTGTGGGAATCACACATTGCACTCTTGGATTTATTTCTTAATGAGCATGATTTATATGCTTATAGCATGCCTCAGTGTACCTTGGCGTTCATGCTTATGAGTGTACGCATATTCTCAGGATTTGGATTGTTGTAAAAGAGGTCTTGGAAGTGTTCTCTCATGTTTTTATGTCTCACACACATAAAATCCTCCTTGAACAGTGTAAATAAATGTTTTAGGCAATTTTACTTGTTTGCTTTTGAAAGTTTTAAGTCTCTCTCTCTCTCCTTCCCACCCCTCTCTCTCTCCGTGTGGGTGTGTGAGTGTGTGTGTATACCACCTCTGCAAATGCTTCCACATGTTTCGGGGGCTTGAACTCAGAGTGTCATGCTTTACTTGGAGCCCCTTGACCCAACAATGAACTATCTCATTGGCTCTCAGCAGTTTGTAATTTTATACCAGAATTAAAAGTTTTAGGATTTTGATGTTGCAGGATGTTAAGCAGTGTGGAGTTTTATATCGTAGATATTCTGATTTGTGAGTTTCACTGTTTGAGGTCCTGATGCTTGGGATTGTGTTCTCCAGGATTATGGCCCAAATGCCTTTTGTTTGATCTGGACCTCAGGGCAGGTGTCTAGTGTTGTCCTTGCAGTGTAGGGTCATTCACATGGTACACACTTTAGCCTTCCCTCTCTCCTCTTGGTATTTCTGTTTCCCTGCCAGTTTCCAGGCTTGTGCCACCTGTGTGCTGCCAGTGAAGGATTTGGCCTTTGTTCCTTGCTGTGGTCATGGATGGGTGAGGGGGTGGAGCCCTGTGTGTCCAGGCACTGTATGGGTGGGTGAGGCGGTGGAGACCTGTGTATAAGGTGTGGCATCATGTCATCTGACCCCCTTTTGTGAGGTTCCACAAAGGTATCTTAGCTGACCTTATTGAGTCAGCCACATTGTCTTTGACCCCAAGGCTGGAGCACCTGCTTGTCCAGGCCTCTTCTTATCTCCTGAATTTTCAGCTTAGAACCCTCTCATGAGGGAAGTCACACCATACATGTGCTTTTATAGTAAGCTGCTCAACCCAGGGTATAGTACTTAGAAACTGTACCTCAGGAAGAACACCACTAATGTGCATGGCATGGTTTGCTCTCTCAGCAAAATCAGCTGCTGATTGTGTGTTCACCCATGCGGATGTGTCTGTTAGTTGAGCAATTCAAGCCCTTGGCCGGTAAGGGTATTTGGCAAGCAAACTAAGTCCACATATGCGTCAAGGACTTAGTACACAAATGCACCAAGTAACCCACTTAGGGACCTCTGTGCGTTCTGTTGTCATGGAGAATACTCAAGAGGCACAGATGTGTCCCCAGACTGGTGTCACTGAGGTGAGCAGGGTGGCTATGCTCTGCCTGCTTGGGGATCCATGGTCTCAAACCCTTCATGTCTCATGCATCCTGAGCGCCAGAGTGGACCCTGCTCTCTGCTCCTGTGTCCAAGCTGAGAATCTGGGGTGTGACTGCCCCCCCCCACACACATGGGCACGCACACACACACACACATACATACACACACACACACACACACACACACACACATTTCTCCTCTCCTGTCCTGTGGGTGGAAGGAGGTTGGTCACACAGGACTTGTGGGTAGAGCCAAACCCCTGAAATTGAACACTAAACTACTCAGAAGTGTTTGGTCACACAGAGAAAATGTCATTCACGGCGGATGCCTCAGATTGGAGGATACTGAATAGTCAGCTTCTTGGTTTTCCCTGGAAGGGGAGAACTTAAGTCAGCACTGTATCATTCTGGTTTCTGCTTGTGTTGTGGTAAAAGGCCCCATGGAACCCAACTTAGAGGGAAAAGCTTTTGTATGGCGTGTAGAAGACCACACTGCTCAGTTCAGGGAGTCACGATTTAAAGATCTTTTCATGGTCCTGTTTCCAGTGCCCCTACTGAGGAGCCATGCTATGGTGAGCTGTGGTTTCTGGGTATCCATCACGAGTGTCAGCTTCCTCCCAGTGCAGTGAGCCTTTATACCATCACCTCTAAGAAGCCTGGTCCAACCCCTTCATGTTGCTTTTCTTTTCTTTTTGCCCAAAGTCTTACATTATCTACATTCAGGATTATGGCCATGGTGTCTGCAGTGTGGTTTCTGAGCCACTCTAGCATGGGCTTAGAACAGGCAGTGCCCATTTCTCAGGAGCCTTCAGTCAGCTTTTTGGAGCTGACCAGAGTGAGATTGTGGTCCCCCACACCCCATCTTACCAACGTGTAACTGACCTTCATGTTCCGGCACAGTTGTTAGGAGCCTGCCTGCTAACCCTGTCTCCTTGGACAGGAGTCTGCACTCTGCTGCTCCACTTTTGAGACGGATACCTTCTGTGATAGCTGCTTTCTTGCCCCGACAGAGAGTCCTTCGAGATAGTTTTTCTGATAAAATTACCACATCATGTCTCTAAAACCATACAGAGAATGTTTCAAAAGAACCGAGTATATGCCTGCATCCCACCTGATACACCTGACATCTCAGCGTGCTCTAAGGTTTAGGGCTGTGCGCTGAAGACCACTGTGGTCTCATTGGTGGTAAAGAGGCTTGTGTTCCCTAGGGAGGACTTGGACATTTGTAGGGCACTTCCTGAAGATTCAGACCCAGGTGTGAGTAAACCTAGGACACTCACACACATTTAAAGGAGCTGTTGCTGAGTCATGTCCTGTTCACCTGCAGTACTGACAATAGAGTCTGGTCCTTACCATGGTGGTTGTAAGCCAGCACTTGGCCCTTTCTAGGCAGGGGACTGGGTGTGGAACCTGCAGGCTACCTTCACTGGCAGTGTACTGAGCTCCCCATGAGCAGTGGGATCCCAAGCTTAGGGCTACCCCCAGGATCACTCACCTGCCTGATGACCAGAGGTGGCACTGTAGAGATAGAGTAACAGCCTCTGTGCATGTGCACCAACCTTTGAAGGGAACTTAGTATCAAGATTTTAGAGTTGAACATGGGCCTTCAGGATGAGGAGTCAAGAGGTTAGGCTGTTACTCTGTAGCTGCAGTGTCTGAGGTTGGCATTGGGGTTCTGGGAACTTCTCTCCTGTTCTGTTATCAGGGTAATGGGGGCCTCGCTGCTGGCTTTCACCACAGTCTCTGTGGCGACCACAGATCGCAGAGGGCCTGCCTTGCCGAGAGCTCTAGAGCGTGCAGATATCGTGTGGTTGCTGTCAGGCTCCTTTCCTAACTTCTTTTAAAATTATTACAGCTCTTTGTGTGTGTGTGCGGAACTGCACGCGTGCTCCCTCTGGGAGTCGGCGTACTCTCTCTCAACCATGTGGGCCTGGAGTTCTCCTTGCTCACTGCGTGGGATCTAGGGATCAGACTCCTGTCTTCAGGCTTGGCAGCAAGTAGCAAGTGCCCTTACCCAGTGAGCCCTCTCACTAGCTCTTAATTTATAACTGTTCACCTTCTCTTTAATCAGTAGTGGTGTGTAGCCACATGTAACAAGATAGTATCATTTCTTTGCCTGTCTTTGGGTCATTTTACTTGATTGAAAACTGACAGCCTGTCTGGTAGATTGTTGCCTCTCTCTGAGTGGTTGAGAGTAAACCCAGCCCAGGACATCCTTCTTATGGATGCAGGCCCTGGTCCTGAGATGAGGCAGGCACGCCCTGGAGTGCTTGTCTCACTAGCTGCAAACCCCCCCCCCCCCCCAGAAGTGCTTAACCTCCCTTTTACATTTTGTATCCTGCAGGGGGCCAGCCACGTCACTGCTGCTCGCCTGGAGAGGTGGCACCCACTGTGCTCTCCAATGGAGACCAGAGCCACAAACTTGGAAATAACCTGCCAGAGAAAGACATCAGCGAGCCCAAGGTGGGGATTGCCACGCCATCCGTGCCCGTACTTGAGAACAGCAGCAGAGAGACCGCCAAGGGTCCTGAGCAGCACCGATATTCTCTTGACTTAAAGATGCCAGCATTTCACTCCAAGCAGGAGGTGCCCAGCACTACTGACCGGGTAGACTTCCCCTCAAGCATGGAAATAACTAGCCTGCAGCACACCTTGGACAGCCAGGCTGGGTATTCTAAAGAAAAGCTGTCCGATTTGCACAAGGAGCACTGTGGGGTAGGAAAGCGGGCATCCGCCCCTGACCTGGTCCCACTGGACTTGAGCATGAGGTCGAGCCGGGATGACCCCAGCAGTAAGGAAGCCTGTGCCCTGCAGGCTGCCCTGGTCATTCACCCGTGTCCTTACTGTAACCACAAGACCTACTACCCTGAGGTCCTGTGGATGCACAAGCGCATCTGGCACAGGATCAGCTGCAGCTCTGCAGCACCGCCTTGGACTCAGCCTAGTGGCCACAAGAGCATTCGCAGCAACCTGGTTTTCCTAGCTCGCAGTGGGCGCACAGGTCCTCCGCCTGCTCTTGGGGGCAAGGAGTGCCAGCCCCTGCTCCTTTCTCGCTTTGCCCGCACCCAGGTGCCAGGTGGGGTACCAGGATCAAAGGGCAGCTCTTCTCCCCTTGGGGTGACCACAAAAGCCGCTAGCATGCCTAAGAATAAGGAGAGCCATTCTGGGAGCCCCTGTGCTCTGTGGGCCTCTAGCCCTGATGGATATAGACAGACCAGAGTTGGTCATGGCCAGGAGCCTCCCAGTGCTGCAGTGCAGGGAACCCTGGCCAAACCCAAACCGGAGGCCAGCTCCAGGTTGGCACCTTCCCCAGGCAGTGGGGGCCTCAGCAGAAGTGCCACCCCTACACCCTCAGTTATAACCCGTGTTGGTGCCCAGCCCTCAGCCAATAGCAAGCCAGTGGAGAAACTCGGGGTTCCGGCAGTGGGGACTGGCTTTACCTCCCCGAATAAGCACAGTGCCCCAGACTCTCTGAAAGCCAAATTCAGTCCTCAGCCTCAGGGTCAGCCTCCCTCGAAAGGCGAAGGAGGCTCTCCTCTACCTCCCCGAGAACCCCCTGTGAAGGCGGCCCAGGAGCTGAGAACACTAGCCACCTGTGCAGCGGGGTCCAGAGGGGATGTGGCCTTGCAGGCCCCACCTGGGGCGCCTACCACCTTACACTCCAACAAGCAGGAGTTGGCAGCTGAAGGGCAGGAGAAACGCTTGGACATCCTCAGCATCTTTAAGACGTACATTCCAAAGGACTTCACCACAGTCTACCAGGGCTGGGGTGTCAGCAGCCCCGGGCCTGAGCACAGAGGTAAGAAGGGTGGGCTCCCTCCTCCCTGGCTGCTCTGAAGGTTGTGGTATGCTTACCTTCTTGTCTGAGCCTTTAGGGCAGACACCATCAAGTTGTTGCCTCTTCTTGACCTGACTCCCCTAGATCTCAGCAAGTCTCTTCAGATACTGTGTGTGTGGGTGAACAGTCTGCAGTCTTTGATTGTCCCCTTCCAGTGGATGGTGAATCAGAGACCCTCTTGTTAGCTCTGTTCTGCCACGTGACAGAAACAGACAGACCTGACCATGCAACACGTCACTTTATAAAACCACACGCTCACTATGCTGGTCCATCGAAGAGACTGTCTTTCATTTGCATATAAATGATACATAAACAGTGCCCTGCAGGCATGGGACAGGGGTGTGTGCATACCAAGCAGATGCTGATCTGCTATCTAATCCCCCAGGCAGTACTTAATGCTCTTCCCATCCCTCCTCCTCCTGTGCCATCCTTCACGACTGACAGCAATGCTGGTCAAGTGTCCAGTGCTTGGGCCCAGTTTTGGATCCTTTGAGATTTTGGCATAGTTACTTTATACATAGTATTTTAAGAATGGGGTCCAAATCTAAAGACAACACTGATTTACATCTCACGTGAACCTTTCCCATGCAGTCTGGAGGAGGTGGCGGTGAGGCAGTGATGCTAGTAAGTTTGCTCGTATGCTCATGGGAGGCGTGAGGTCTTAAGGTGTGGAGCATTTCACACGGGTGTTCGGAGTTTCAGCAACCAGTAGTGCTCACGAGAACTTCCCAGTAGCTTTCCCCTGCCAGTTGGATATATCTTGGATCCAGTAATCCCGTACCACAGTCCTGTTCTTGAATGTAAATGGACGGCAGCTTTCACTTAGCATGTATAACATGGAGAAATGAAGAGCCAGCCGAGTAAGATAAAGTCAGCTGAGAGCCAGGAAGATTGTAAACTCACGGTCAGCCTTGGTATATAAGCCACATCAAAACACAACTCACTCCACTCTCTGCTTACTCCTGGGCCAACCCTTCCCGAGTAGGTGTGCTGTTCACAGAGGAATGGCTTCACTACTCTGAAGCAGCTGTCTTGGCAATCCAGTGCCTCAGATGTAGGCATCGTGAGGACTCTCAGAGACGTGCTGCAGGGCTGTGGGGACCCCAGGGAGTAACAGTGCAGTCTGTGGACGTTGGGGAGCCTGCTGGTTCTTACTTGTTTGGGGGTGTGCCTGTGGCTGGCAGGGTCCCCCTTTTTCTTTCTCAGTTTTGGCTGTGTGAGTGTCTCTTGGGCCCTGTAGCCCTGTGCTGTTGCTGTTGTCTCTGTCGTGTGAAATGGCTGTATGGCTGGCTGTGGCTAGGAAGCTGTCCTCTTGAAACTCACAGTAGGAAAACCACCTGTTAGGCTGCCTAGTCCTTGGCAGCTCTTCTCTCTTGTCCCGGCCTCTTGTGGCTGACTCGGATGTTCACACCATGTTTTAGTGACTGACCCAGACAGTTAACTGTTTGAACTAGTTACCTGCCGGTGGCCTCTGCAATATGTATGGCTCTTGACCTGCCAATGTATACTTTGGTGAGCTAGGCAGCCAATGATACCATACCCAGGCTGCTGTAAAATTCTGAGTTACTCAAAAATATCTTCTATTTGAATGGAAGACTATACCTTGGGAGCAAACAGCTTCAGCCTGTTTTTCTAGAACTTTAGGTTGTGAAGCAGGCTCTTAGCAGTAAAAACCTGTTTGCTTTGAAAGCCCCACTCCCCCACCCCTTATCCCTTGCTTCTCTGTGTCTGGGCAGTAGCTGCTGATTTTGGATGGTCTGAATGGTGCTTTTGTAGGGTGGGCTGTGGAGCTTCCATTTGTCCAGCAGAACATAGAAGAGCAGGTGTTGTTGCCTCAGGGGCCTGGGCTCAGCTTGTCAGAACAAACCCCACTGCATTCACTGTCTTCCTGCAGAGTGACCACAGAGTCTGGAAACACGGGCTGTGACAGAAGCGGTTTGTTAATTCAGTAGTAATAAAAAGTCACTGTGTCTCCAGTCTGACCTGCTTGTATTACATGATAATACAGACTTCAGACAAGGAAGTGAGACAATTCTAGATAAAATAATACACATGCACTTTCTTATTGGGACTTTAAAAGTCATCTATACTAAGGCTGTGACAACCACGACTGTCTCACTGTTTCGAGTAACCGGGCCTTGTGTTTCTCCGTATGTATCACACATTACAAGGGAATGAGAAACTTGTCAGGCTACCTGTGTCTCTCGGCGTGGCCAGGGCTGTTTTCTCATTGTGGTCTCTGCTGTGTCCTACAGCCTGCTGTTCTAGAGAAGCTCATTACAGCTGTTTGCTCCCAAGGTCTTCTTCCATTCAAATGGAAGATAGTTTTGAGTAACTCAGAATTGTACAGCAACCTGGGCGGATGTCATTGACTGTAATGAGCAAGAGTGCTTTCTTAAAAGAGCAAAGTGAATGTGCTGTAGATGTGGGGCTGTGTGTGTGTGGGGGGGGGAGGGGGCTGTGTGTGCTGGTTCAGTACAGGGCTTGGGTAGGAAGTGAGCAGCAGTGGGAAGATTGATAGTGACTGAGGTGGGCTGAGGCAGGGCAGCTGTTGGCTCTGTCTGTGTCATCACTTGGTGTCTCTGTGTGGTTGGATGAAGTGTTTTGATACCAGGAAGTATACTCAGGAACATTCTAGAAGGGATATAAGCAGAAGGTTCTTAGGCATTGAGCTCAGTAGAGCATGAAAGGGACAAGATCACTTTCCAGACTGAGCTGTCCTAGAAAGGAGCATGGCTACCCACAGGGTCCCACATGGGACTCTAACCTGCAGAATCTAGGGGAGCTTGTCTGTGGGGGTGTGGGGGTTCGGTGGTCGGGCTTGCTGTCTTGTGGATTGCTTTTTCATTATTTGACGTGTGCAGTCTGACACAGTTTTGCTTCTTTTCCCTGTATTTATTTGTAGGGTCACATGTAGAAAATTATTGTTCCAATCAAGAGTTAGAAAGCAGACAGGTGACACGTGCTGCTCGCTCAGGACCTGTGACCTTTTCCACAGGTCATCCTCCCCTTCCACCATGAGTATTGAACTGTTAGGATCAGTCAGTGGCTTCTAGTTAGTTCTTAATATTTTTTGTGTGTTCCCGAATAAGTCTCCCGAATACTGTGCCTGAGACTGCAGGCCTCACTGTGCAGACTCATCTTCCTCACCTGCGCAGTAAGGAATTGGATGTGGTTTTACGTAGTTCCTATCTGTTGAGCATGGGGACCTGGGGGACAGTCCTAGAGGTGTGCTGAAGGTATGCTCATGTCCTGTTTGCCTTGAAGTGTTACCTGTCAGATGGTAGGGAGGTCAGCAGACAGGTAAAGGAAAACATGTAGAAAATTGTGGCCACAAAGAAAGATACCTTTTCTAGTTAGGGATCCTGCCCCCGCACCATTGCATTATTGAGATGACACACCCTGGAGCAGGGTTCCTTGCAGTAGGTATTACAGGGAACCAAGGGTGGCTGAAGTCCTCTACAGTCCTTTTCTGGAAAAGCCACATGATGCTCCTGGCTCTGAGGGAAGCCCAGGACCCAGGCTAGGGCAGAAAGGTATCTGTTGCTCTGTCCTGCCTTGCTGATGGACAGCCTACATTGGGGGCGACCGCCTGCTGCTTACTGTCAGCCGAGGGCTCCTTGTCTTTCCCATGCTAGAAGCAGATCTGTAGGAGGCCATAGTGGGGTGGCTGTTGTTCTGCATCTGTCTACTGGGAGTGCAGTGGTGGGCACAGTGGGCTCTGGTCCTAGTCACTTCCTGCTATCTCAAGACCATCTGTGTGACACTGATGTCACTCTCATTTGTTTGCTACACTGCTTGACAGAGCCAGGTGACATCTGGGTGGTACACACAGTCCAGCAGTGATACTTGTTCCTGTCTTGTCTCTGGGGCATTTAACTCACTGTAATTTATGTATCCTTGCAGTCTTGTGTACTTGGCCTGTCAGCTGAGCCAAGATGAGGCTGACAGTTGTCACAGGGCCAATGGTGGCTTCTCACATTGACATGTCAGACAGACTAATGATGTCCTCCTCTCCCTCCCCTTCCCTCTTCCTCCTCCTTCTCCTCCCCCCTCCTCCGTCTCCATGTTGTACCACATCACTGACAGGGACATCACTAGCAGGGACACCACGGACACAGGCCCACCAGGGAGACTTTGTCTGTGTGGAGTGCGGCAAGAGTTTCCACCAGCCCAGCCAACTCAGGGCCCACCTTCGGGCACACACAGGTATCACAGCCCTGTGCCATGTGACTGACTGGCCAGTGCCAAGTGTGTGTGTTGGGGAGAGTGTGGGAGGGGGCATTGTCTAGTCTCATTTTGGTGTCCTGACAAATGCTATGACCAAAACAGCTTGGAGAGGCAAGGGAGAGGGTTTATGTGGCATACACTTCTAGGTCATGATCCATCACTGAGGGCAGTCAGTCAGGGCAAGACCTCAAGGCAGACACCGTGCAGGAGTGCCCCTTGCTGGCTTGCTTTCTGGCTCACTCACTCACAGGCTTATGCTTGCTTAGCTTTTCTTAGCCCAAGATCAACTGTCTATGGATGGGCCTGCCAACAGTGGATTGGGTCCTCCTCTATCAGTTATCGATCAAGATACTACCTGACCCAAGCATTCTGTCAGTGAGAGTCTCTCTTCCAGGTGACTTTAGGCTGTGAGGTTGACTCACCAGCACAGAGTCTTTTCCAGCCATTGCCTGTCACCATGGCCATATATGTAGGCTCCAGCTTTGCTGGAGCTTTACCGTATCATCCACCTACCTCCCAGTTGACCCTCGGCCTCCTAGTCAGTACCTGGCTTGGCTTTTCATTTTAGTTTGAGAAAAACCCATTTGCATATGTTCCTTTTAACTAGAGTTGACCTTCAGAAATGGATATGCTAATGAGTTCCAGTTACCAGAGTTGTTATCAGAGGCAGCCAGACATTCTTCTAACTCACTGGCTGGTGACTCCCATCCTGATGGGGAGAGCTAGCCTATAGATATGTGTATGAAGACCCTTGTGTGATCTGTGGTGTCCTGAAACACCTGCAGACCTCTGTATAAATCTGGCCCGAGACCTGCGTGGGCTACCTGTGTGTCAAGACAGAGCCAAGAGTCTTAGCGCGATGGGTACACTGTCCAGCAGTGTGACACACACATCCACAGGAGTCAGCCTGATGCCCAGTGACACAGACCGAGTGATCAGCAGAGCAGAAAACAGGTCTCTTCACCCACACACTGATAATTGATGCTAGTGATTGCTTTTCACAGTGTGGTGTCTGTATTAGGAATGCTAGTGACCCCAGGTGTCTGTTATTGAGGGTTCTCACTGTAAGTGTCATGAGAAACTGGAGTTTTCCGGGCACAGGCTAGGTGCTGTGTGCTTCTACAAAGTCCTTCACCTCTAACGGCCTCCTTGCCTGACGCTCACGATCTCGTCGGTCCTCTGCTAACAGACACTTTCTTCCCACAGTGGTGTTTGAGTGTGACAGTCCACGAGGTCCCGAAGTTCACACGGCCACCACGGATGCCCCTAAACAAGTATGTCCTGTACTGCATGTCTGGTTGTTCGTGTGGTGTCTGCAAACAGTTGGGGCACAGGGTTCTCCAAAGCACCTGTGGATGATGTGGGCAGTGGACTAATTCCATGTCAACCAGGGCTGTTGGTGGGTGACCAGAAAGTAGGAGGCCACTTAGCTATCGGCTGCTGCAGACCTGCCCATGATGACTGATAAGGAGGGGAGTTGTCTGTGACTAGTAGTGATGAACACATTACAAGTCCTGCTTATTTTCCAAGGTGAGTGGGTCTAAGCTGGCCTGTGAATAAACCCCGTCCTGTCTCCTTTAAGAGTACTACTTTTGGATTCTTTTGTGAGAGATCTTGCAAAGATGTTGATCTGATGTTTCATAGCAGTATGACCCTGTAAAACAAGGCTCTTGAGCATCGGCACTGCCCCCAAACACCTCTCCTACCAGAGTCTGGCTGTCCAGATACACCATTTGATGTGCACGGGCAGTAGCGAAGCCCTGTGCTGTGCTTGATTCATAGTGTGGCTCTGAGGACAGCACGCGTATTCAGTTCCTTTTCCGTTATCCTAGGCTGGCAGTCAGTGCTGTCTGTGACCTTCTGCCCACCCTCTACCCCTCCCACTGTCTTGGTCCTTCACACCAGTAGGAATTCCGGTCTGTGTGCCTGGCCCCAAAGTGTGCCATGTCCTGGAATGAAGGAAGGATTAAGGCCTGGAGTGACATCAAGGAACCTTTGAGGATTATTTTAGCTTATTTCAGTAAAAACCTGTGGTTTAAACATGCAAAGCAGTTCCTTTGTGGTAGCAATAGAGGTTTTGAAGTAAATACAATCTCTCCCAAATACTGAAGAAGAGAAAGATTGCCCAGCACAGGGTCTGCTTCTGCATCTGGTTAGTGCTGTCGTAACAAACCTCACGGCCTCGTGCTACAGAAGAGTCCCCTGAGGAATGCCAGATGCAGTGACAGGAGGTCATGTGACTAGGGGACTGATTTTGGGTGTCACAGCTAGAGTGACTCCTAGGCTTTCCTGCTCACAGGTGGCTCCCAAGACTACCAAAGGCCCACATTTGCTAAGTGTGTCTGATGGAGCGAGATGCACCAGGCAGATCTGCCAATAACCAGCCAGTTTCCTAGAACTGGTGACCCCACTTGATGTGACTAATTCTTCCCCAGCCTGTACCCATAGGGGAACTGAAGAATAGAAGCTTTCTACTGTCTACAATCTACTAAGATTGTTGGATGGCTTTTTCCAGAGTTATTTTTATTTATCCTGAGTATTTATATCAATTGTTACTGCTTCTTGGTTCTGACAGAGAAAGATGCTTATGTGACCTCTGTCTCTACACTTGGTGCTGTCTCGTTACACTGCCTGCCTCCTCCTCGTACTGTCAAGTTCAGGGTCATCTGGTGCTGCCATCCTGCTAGAGTGGATCCAGTGCTGAGGCACACATTTGCTTTGCCATGAAGCCTCTGAAGGTCAACTCTTTGTCTAAAGGCACTGAGGGGATCAGGCCTTAGGATTTAACCCAGCTTGACCCATCCTTCTTTAACAGTAGCTAGTTGGTTTAATTCCATTTTTAAGGTCATGTGCTCCAGTGCCCCCGTGCCCTCCCTTACCTTGAAAAGTAGTTTTTGTTCATTTATCATAGAATGTTCTGGGTCTTTATTGAAATCTCGTTTTTGTTAACATATTTTGGAACTGTAAGAGTTTTAAAGATTGTTTTTAAGAGAACATGTCTTTAATAGCTTGGGGCATCAGCTATTTTCCTCCTGCTTCCTGGTTCTTTGTTTCATTCACAAGTGAAGATGTGAATTTTGGGCATGTTAGTCTAGAACTAGCTTATGTTATTATTAATGCTAGGAATGTATATTGTGCCTGTCAAGGAGTTTTCCTAACAGCAGCCAATCAAAGTTCATATTGGGTAGTGGACAGGAAAAGAGAGGACTCTGAGGGCTGAGGTCCTCAGCCCTAGGCCTGGGTAGGGAGCAGAGTGAAGCCATTTCCAGATTAAGTTCATGTTGTCTAAGGAGCCTCTCAGCAGCACCAGTGGGAATAACAGGCAGCAGGTAACTTGGAGGAAAAGATTGGCAGCAGCCCCTGTGAGTGATTACTGTCAGCTTTGACTTATTCAAGGCCAGCTGAATGCCCGGAGGTGCGAGTAATGTAGGTTATTGGATGCAGAGCTTGGAGAAGCAGGGTCTCCTGTGTGCTGCTGACCGTGCGGGGCACCCCACCCCGGCACGGGGGACACACACTGTGAGGGAGTTTTTGCTGCCAGACACTCTAGCAACTGACAGTTGTCTTAATAATGGGAGACAACCCTCAAGCGGTGCGAATGCACATAGGCCACGGCATGTTGCCTGTCTTTCTATGTGGACAGGCCCATTCCCACCGGGGACTGCCAGTACTAGCTTGTGCTAAGGAACAGCCTTGGGGCCTGTGTCTTCACTTCCCCCAGCCTTTTCAGCATGTGCTGATGGTTTGTGTGCTGATGGGTTTGCTTTGTTTGAGAGACCAGTTGCTACTGATTTGTCATCCAGGAGAGCCACTGGCTTGAGCAGTCTTGTGAACATGGAGGTCCCAGTAGCTCTTCCTGCCTGTTGGTGCATTGAGGTTTTGTATAAAGAGCCACAGAACAACTGTCATGGCTAATATTGTCAACTTATAGGATCTAGCATCATCTGGAAGCCCAGCTTTCGGTACATCTGTGAGAGTGTTTCCAGAGTAGGCTGTAGTGGGACGGCAGCACTAACACTGGGAGCAGCAGCCCGAGTGCTGGGATCCTGGCCTGCATAGAAATGGTGACCCAGGCTCTGCACCGTCTCTTCCTCCAGTCGCTCCTCCCTTCTCCTTGTTTCCTGACAAGAGGATGTGGCATGGCAGCTGCCCGAAGCTCCTTACACCAAGACTTCCCTGTGACTGTAGACTGTACACTTGAACTGTGAGCCAAAATTCCCTTCCTTCCCTGAGTTGCCTAGTCTGGTATTTTGACAAAGCAGCTGGAAACGTGACTAGTGCACACTGATTCTGAATATCAGCATTTCAGTTTCCCTTATCACATTAGAGAACCACAGTAGGCTGCAGTTTCTGGTGACGAGACTGAACCAGCACGGGCTCTGGCAAGGCTCTGAAGTGATTGGTTGCCCACTGTCACTTCGCAGGCCCTCTCGTACATGAACTTGGAGGAGTGAGAGAGCTAGTTTCCTGGTGTGTCCGAGAGTAGTCTCTTTCTGTACGTGTTCCGTGTAAGCCTTCCCCAGGTCACCAACCTCTCTGTTGTGATGCCCATAACCTCTAATAGGAAGTAAGAGGCTTGGAGCAGAGCCTTGGAACTTAGTCTATGGCGTGAGTTTGCAGAAGACAGCATGACCATGTGGCCTGTCCCTACTCTTTCTCAAGAATTGTAACAAACAAGATAGAAGCACAAACTTAGGATAGCTGGGTCTCAGCCTCTGAGTTGAGGAGCCACCTCCATGGGAGGGCACTGGAGGGAGGCAAGCCTGCACAGGCCACTGTCGCCTCTCTGTTGAAGAGGGGCTTTCATAGGATGGAGAGCATTCCAAACCATGTTTCCAGGGAGCGTTGGCCTTCACTTGTTTAGAGAAGCTGCATCATGCCCATGTTTAGGTTCCCGTAATCCTCATATGCTAAAGCATGAGTGTTATTATTGGCCTGTGGTAATCAGAGAAATAGGCTTTAATCATTATTTTATTGTTCAACAATTATAAGTTTAAAAAGCAGCTGGTGAGGTGGCTCAGTAGGTGAGGTGCTTGCTGGCAAGCCTGAGAACCCACCCAAGTCTTGAGCCTGGAAGGAGGGACCGGTCTCCTGCACAGTGTCCTCTGGCCCCACACATGTACCGCAGTGTGCAAGTCCACAGGTGCACACACTGCGAATACAAGTACTGACCTTTCGAGAGAAGACCTTGTAAGTACTATTGAAAACAACCTCCTAATCCCACCCCCCAGTGTAGAGCTTTGCTGTAATGGAAAATACAGGGTTTTACTTGTTTGGATTTATCGTCAGAATTTAAAGACTATAATTAATAGTTTATTCTTCATAATTCTAACTGTTAGCTTAAAATAGTTAAGCTGGAGAAATAATTCCATTAATCAAATGAACAAAAATGTAAAAACAAATGGCAGCCATTCCACATCATTTGCAGCGTGCGCACACCGCGGTTGAGATGCTCAGTCGAGCGGGTTGTGAATCTGCATCTTTAGCCCATGTTCACTGGTGTTTGTGGGTTTTTGGTATCAGGTTCTGATAGCTAGGACTGAAAAACATGGCTGAGCAGTAAAGAATGCTGGCTGTTCTTTCAGAGGACCCGGGTTCACTTCCCAGCACCCACACGGCAACTCACAGCTGTCTGTAATACCAGTTCCGGGGGATCTGATACCCTTACATACAGGCAAAACACAAAGGCATGTACACTAAAAGTAGATAAGTCATTAAGAAATTTTTAAAAAGAAAGGTTGGTTTAAAAAAAGATCTGATAACTAATACAAATTGAAGCTCTTACTCGTAAAACCATAAAATCAAGCAAGTGTCCTTGAGACATCATTTGCTTTTACCAAGTTTAGCCTTCTACCGATGTGAGTGAGCTCCGGAGTTCACGATCCGCCACTGCTGACTGACGACTGGCTGGGCAAGGCGGAGGCCCCCGAGTCTGGTGTGCGGCTGTGAGTTAGCACCCCCAGACCTTGCTCCGTGGCTTGTCTCGTGTGCACCTTGCAGCACCTTGGGTTGTGTGCATGTTGAGCACACATAACCACGACTGCATAGTTTGTCCTATAAAGAAGGAAGGGGAAATTGATTTTATCTGTCCAGCCCTGGACACTGAAACATCTTAGTAATGACTCATCTCAGAATACTACAGCTGTGAAAAGCAAAACCCAGTGTCCCCAAAGCATGCTCCCATGTCCTGGGAGGAGGAAGCAACTTTTATCTGCTCAGGCGATTACTATAGTTCAGTCTTTCTTGTTTATCTCATCCCTCTGAATCCCCACCAGGGCAACTGTATTCATGGTCCTATCATTGACAGTCCTGATGAATCAGTGGTCTTGGATGACTCTTCGGAATTGAGGAATGTGAGCCCATCTCTTCTAGTGTGAGGGGAAGGTGCCAATTTCTGTGACACTCTATGACTGCATTATAGCAAGTGCCTTGTAGATTTTCAGGCTTTGTAGACCTGGGATAAATACTTTGAAAACTCTCTGAGCCATGCAGCCTTCAGCCCTTTATTGGTGGAGGGCCATCCTTGTCTTCTCTGTCCTATTCCAGGGCTTGTTCGTGTGTTCTGTCCAAAGGTAGATATGTCCTGGGTCTGTAGTGAAGCAGTCTGTGCACACAACACCTTAGCCTTGCACAGATCGCTCTGTCCTGGAACCTCTGGTGGTGTGTATCTGCTGCTGGAATGTGTTTATGAGTGATTAAGACCAAACAACCCAGAACTGCAGCTCATGGTTTTTGTGGGGGGGGGGAGCTCGGAGCCCCATGTTCATTTGTGAGCACTAGTATTCTAGGGGTAATGCAGCTTCTGGCTTCCGCTGAGATCTCGGCCATGTAATGCTGGTGTGCAGTGGTGTCAGACATCTCTCCTGCTCTACAGCAGGAGCCTTACCGTCTGTCTCAGTTTGTTACTTCTTTAAAAGCTGCTCCCTGATCTTCAGATCAGCCACTGGCTGCATTGCCTCTCAGACACATTGTCTGAGAATATTTCTGATTTATGCTGTGTGTTGACCAGTAAGCATTGTGTGTAAGATCAGCTTTGAGTACTTTTCTGAAAATGTTAACTGAAGAGAAACATTAAATTCACCATACCAGCCAGCTTCCCTTCCTGTGTGTTCCTAGGGTTCCCATAGACCTAGCTGGAGACTAGAGTTTCCCGTGGGCTGTGTGGTTTGTGGATGCATGTCAGTTTCACTTCAGCAGGATTTTAGCTAGGTTGGTGGTGTTCGGAGAGATTCATCCTGACATGTTGTTTGTCCTCAGCTGGGATATGACATTTTCAAACACCAATGCACCCTGTCACTCAGCACTACTCTAAAGTTCAGGTGACTTATAGCCCAGCTCTTCCGCTTCTCCGTTGTGGTACCTGTTTGGGAAAATGGAGGGAAGCACTCTCAGATTCCCTCAGATCGATGTGGGTGCCATGGGCTGTTCTTCTGTTTATTTGAATCCAGTTTTGCTCTTGGGAACAGTTGTTCACCTGGGGTCTGCTCTGTACCTTAGATGTGTGCTTTTCAAACCCTGTTCTTCCTGTTTGGCTGATTTTTAGCCTCTGATCAAAGCCAAGCCCACTATTGCTGTTTGCTGTCTGAAGCTGGCAATGCTTTCTGAGCCCTGAGGATGGTTTTCTAGAACTGCTCCTGTGGCCAGCAGTAAGGTGAAAGCAAAGTATGCTGGTGTCAGACGAACTGCCCTGAAATCTGAGGGCTTCGTTGCACTTTGTGCTTCTGGGTCTTGCTACAAAAATTAATAAGGCAAATGCTCTTGAGACTAGAAGCCAACTGAACTTGCCTGTTCTTTCTTTTGCAGGGGAGAGACCACACTACCCCAGGGACTGTGCCAGCGGGGCCCCTCCGAAAGGGGACCTAGAGACACACCTCCAGCGCCCAGCCCCGTGACAGTGTTGACTGTGGCCTCACGGGTGACTGGAAGGCTCCCAGCAGTGACCATGGCCGCTTTGGGGAAGAAGATCCAGGGTCTTCTGACAGATACCTTAACCTGGGAGCCATTGCGCTAGAGCAGACCCAGGGAGATACCTCCCTTGGTAGCGTTTAGGGACAGCAAAGATGCTATGCCTAGGATTCCGTGGAGCTCTTTCACACATGTATGTGCTCATCAACCGTGGCCTGTGTTTCCTCGTGATAAGCAGTGGTATTGGCAGGCATAGTAGGAGCTCAAGGAGTCTGTATTCCTCAAGACAGGCGTGAGACACTGGAAAAAGATACTGGTGTGTTTGGATGGAGTGAAGGGCTGAGCACTGTGGGGCGGTCCCGTGCTTAGGACAGATGATGCTGTCAGGATGTGGGGAGCGGAGGGGTCTGCACTACTGCCTCTCCCTGCCTCAGTGGGTACTTAAATAGCAGGTGAGACAGAGGGATGTTCAGGTGGTGGTCGCGTGCTGTGGAGTTGAGCTCGGTGAGGCAGGGCGATGGGATCCTCATGGTTAGGAGTCTGGCCAAGACCCTCTCTGAGCTGCTCAAGTCCCGCCATGCTGCGTTCTTACCATTCGGGCTGCGTCTGGCTCAGGAAACACTGCAGAGGTGGGAACACATAAATCTGCTTTGGAAAAGAAACATTAGTTGAACACTAAGAGGAGCAGGTGTCTTTTATTCTCAGGACCTTTTTGTAACAGGGCTACATTCTGCAAACTGCTCACAGAAGAAGACTCCATGTCTTAACAGATTAAGCCACTGAATCCTCCCAAATTGGGCCTGTTTTGGTGATGGCAGAAGAATCCTTGAGCAGATTGAGGGCCCTAGATCATTAGGGTGCTAGTGCTCTGGAACCTTCTCTCTCCTCCTCCCCATCCCAGCCTTTCCCCTGCATTATCCCAGCAAATAGATGTCTTCCCCCATTGGGCCTGGTGAGCACCAGTGGACGAGTGACTTTGTTCACACATCAATGGGGAGCGCCAGGCCTGAGGGTGAGGACGGCTTTATATACCTCTTCCTTAGTCACGCAAGTTCACGGTTCTGCGGTGGGGTGAAGGCCCTAGCAGAGGCTCTGAACCCACGCAACGTGCGCCGTCGGAACTGTATTCCGCAGGTAGCAGCGATTCCTTTTCCCGTTGCTGTGACACTGTGTGTGACAGCAATACTTCTGCAAGTCCCAGATGTTTGCACATATGATTTTATGCATTATCAACAATTACTGCTGCCTTGAATGAAAACGTTCTGTGAAATTTTTTGCAAAAGCTTTACTAGTTTTTTTTTTATTGTGAAATTTTGTAAAGGCAGGAAATGGATTAAGATGAGCATGCTAAATATATTTTTCAAAAAAAGCAATAATTTTACATGTACAGAAATTATCCTAACCTTTAATACTGGTGAGAGCGACAGTTTACTTAACCCAGTAATGGATCAGTGCGGTTTTGTAGGAAATGGGCTTCTGATACAAAGACTTGTTTAAACACACATGTATACATGAACCCTGGCGTGTGGTTTCTCTGTTCTAATGATCTGTTGGATTATTATTATTATATTATTATTATTATTGTTATTGTTATTGTTAGCTAATGTTTGATTCCAGATTCTTATTTGTTACTGTCTTAATTACTTGATCGTTCAGGTGACTGCTGCACTTGCAAGCAATGCAATGTTAACTGGCTAGCAGATACATATATACGTATATATGTATATACATATATACGTATATATGTATATATAATTATTTTTTTTTTACTTATTTTTCCTGATACTCCTATACCAGGTATGTGTGAGAACGGCTTGCCATGGCAGAGTGCTTGGGAATCTCAGTCATTCTGAGACGTTACTTGGAGCAGCTCGCACAGGCACATTCCTCTCTCCACCCGAGGCAGCACAGTCCCTTTCTGTTGATCGTGTTCGTTCATTTTGATAGTTTCCCCTCATTCTGCATTTTCTGGCTTTTTGTCTCCTTGGTGGAAAGTAAAGGTGAGAGTTAGGATCTCAGGGCTGTGGTTCGGCCCCACCTACTTCTGTGTTTTAAAAAATCCTGTATACAAAGGGACACAAAGGTGTCGTCTGCGTTTTTCCTGTGCTGAAGCTGCACTTGGCATTGGAAACTGGAAGGTCTGTCTTCCGGTGGGTCTCCTTCCCAGGGTCTGGCGGGGAAAGAGGGGTGCCTGAGGTCCCTGCAGCTGAGTGTCTGCCCGGAGAGCAGCCAGTCTCAGCATGACCTGCCCCTCGAAGCACAGAGATACAGTTTTCCTGTAGCCACAAGGCCACGAGGTCCCCAGTGCTCACTCCTTCGGGGACCAGCTATGTGCTGGCCTGGTGCATGGCCTGTTTGTCCCACTGGCTATCAGTATTGGACTGGTTTGTTAATTTGTTTATGTCAGCTCAACAATAGTATTTAATATGATTTGTGTTTCCTTATTTATTTAGCCGATCTGTTTTGATTCGCCCCTCCTCCTGTGGTAATTTCCACATTTCTGACTGTTACAGACTTCCTACCTCTACGAACCTTCTGTCTCCTTGTTTCCTGACGGGGTTTTTACAGTGTTGCGTCTAATGTAACATAGACAATAAAGGGTTTGGTTGTCTACACTGCAGCCGCTCTGTGTGTCCCCTGTGCTCTCCACCTGCGCTCTGCTGACTCCTGCCTCGCTTACTCACACCAACTCGGCCCCACCACCCCCTGCTTTACTGTGTGACGTGTGTCTTCTCTTACACTTTTCCTCATTTCAAATACACATTACACATAACGGAGTTTCTCAAGATATTTCAGGTGATTTACTCATTCTTAATTCCAAGAATGAAGGTTTAAGTTCCTTGTGAACTCTGTCTCCTCTGGGGAGTTGCTCACTTCCCACACTTCTGCTGGTTCTTGGAAGTCTCTTCAGTCTTAGGTGGGGACAGTTTAGCCTCTCCTGCATAGTACAATTACCAAGTCAAGTTGACTTTGCCTTTTTTGGTTCTGAAAAGTATTAGATATTTTAAGAAGTTTCCCCAATGTTTGCTTATTTATTTTTTTAAGCCCAGGAAGACACTGGTTTCTAGAAATAAGGTGTTCCAGGCAGTACAAGGCTACTCCATTAAACTAAAAGAGCTCCGTTGTCCCAGCAGGCTGTAGGGATGCCCCTTCCCCTTGGCTGCTGTGTGCACACCAAAGCTTCTCTGAAGCTGGGACTGGAGTCACACTCCTTTTATGCTCCCGAAGGTGACCAGTTCCACCTCAGGCATCACAGGGCTGGCAGCGGTGGTCTTTTCACCTCCTGGGAAGCCGGAGAGTTGACACCTCTCTGGGTGGTTGAGGGTATCTTTCAGGTCAAAGAGTGAAGTTCTCCAGGAAGAAAACTCTCTGGACCTGCAAGCCCCCCCCTCCCTGCCAGCACCTGAAGAACATGTTTTGTTTTAATGCTTATAAATCAGGCAACTTCTAATTGCAACTTTTATTCACTGAGAAAAAGCAACCACGCCCCACAGACAAGGCCTTCCGGTGACATGTTTTTGACACTAATGATTAATACAAACTGCAGAGCCCTGGGACATGCCTGCGTGAAGTGACCGCCAAGCGACATGTTCCTCCTTCACCAACTCCAGTGATCATTCGTTGAGGTGGGAAGATGCAGAAGCCCATAGAGTTTGTATTTCTTTTTAAAAACACAATTTATAATGCTATATTTTGTACTCTATGTTAGAATTTGTAACTAGATTGATGTATTTAACTATTTCTGAGAAAAATAATTCAATGTTACAGCTGTGTGATTAAAAAGCATTTAGATAAAACATATTCACTCTATTGGAATTTGAAATAAATAAAACCATCTTGGAGTTGTAAGACATTTGCCCCTCCTTTAGAAGGTGGCTCACATCACCTGGGTTGACCTGTGGTTATTTCTTTTTATTGGCTGAACATAAGCCAAATGTCACTGATTTTTATTTGTACAGTTTTACGATAAAGCCACGGGATGATTATTTGGAAAAACAAACACAGAACAGACAGCCGGCACCCCCAGTCTTTGTGGGTCCCAGACAGACCTTTTCTGTTCTGTTTTTAATAAAAGCCCATCTCAGTGTTTGCTACACTTCTCTGCTGAGCACGAACACGCTGCTTTAATACTTACAGCAAGATTAGACAAGCCCTTGGTGCAGCAGGATTTACAGCTCTGTGTGGGGAGGGGATCAGGGTGCTGCCAGCCCTGGCTGAAGCCTCTATGCCAGACTTTATCATATGGTGGCCCAGGGCCTCTGCCCTTCTGATGAGATAATAAAAGTAGGAATCGGATGACCAACTTAAAAGTATGTTTTAAAGGTCTATGTCTATGGCCCAGCCCTAAAAGGGATGAGCAAGTACTGGGAATGGCTTTTGAGGGCATGAAAATGCCCTACATGGTTGCCACTATGTAGCTCACCTAACCAGGGAGCCATGGCTAACATTGCTTGCACCCACCCCTGCTTCAAGGTGAATTGTCATTTTTGAGGGATTTCCTTAGGATTGGGCAGAGGAAATGCAGCCCTCTCTGAGGCAAGATGTATGGCTGTTCTGGACTTTATCCTTTGGTGGCCGGTTCATACAAGGGTGACATGCTCAGTGAGAAGAATACTTAAAGGGTGGCTGAGGCTGAGCTGAGCTGAGCCGAACTGCAGCAGCCCCTGCGATGTAGCAGAGCCAGGCTTGCCCTGGATCCTCATGTGCCACTAATGGCTGGCTGACAGCTCACAGACTTGATGCTCCCCTGTTCATGTCCCAGATACACATTTCCCCGTATTCTGCTTAGAAATATGGGAGCCCATGCATCCTCTGTCCTGTGCCACTGTGATGAGGACGTGTGCAGCCACAGTCAGCCTGAAGCTCAAGCACTTCCTTGGCTGTTGGGAGTAAGGGGAGACCAGCTGATTGTCACTGAGTCCCTGCATGAGTGCGTGCTCCCAAGATCCCTATAGGATTCTCTGGAAGTCGTCCTAGGCTTCAGAGTATGGAACACGCAGTCACATAGTTTATTATAGTATATTAGATTTGCCACCTTGGAAGAGGGAAATGCTGCTGAGAGGTTTTTACAAAACACCTTAATTTGGGTCATTTTAAAGCAGCAGATTCACTGCTCTCAGTCTGGGTAGTGTGGCAAATCCAGGATCAAGGCACCAGAGACTTGGCATTTAGCTGGAGCTAGCTCTCTCTACCTCAGTGGTGGGCTTCACTGCATCTTCCTCAGGTCGAGCGAGAAGCTCCTGCCGCCTCTTTCATATGGGCCCTGATCCCATCCAGGAGGGTTCTGCTGTGAAGACCAGTTCTCCCCAAAGCCCCACCCACCATGTTAGGTAATCCCAGTGGGGGTGACTTTCAGTATGTAAAGCCTGGGTATGTGCAGATGCTCAGATAATAGCAGTGGCTCTGTCCTGCTGAGGGAGGTGTTTAGGATCCCACTTTAAGTCCTTGGTTTGGCAGGAGTAGAGCATCAGAGTGAGCTGCTGCCTCAACTTCTAAAGGGCAGAAAGACCCGATCACTTGACAGCAGGACAATATCTAGTCTTAAAGGTGGTCCCCGCCGCTTAACCCTCTTACCAACCCCTATTCACCCTTTCTGAACTCTTCCAGAGTCACAGGAAAAGGGAGGGACTTGGGGAGCCAGTTGAGAGGGCTGGTTACAAAGCTCACACAATTTGGTAGCAGCCGTGAAAGGCCTGGAGTGTCTGGAGCTCAGCTTTGAGGTTGGGATGTCTTCTTGGCTTAGTGCCCCCTAGGCCTAGCATCAAGAATCACCATGAAGTCAGCCAGGGGACAGTGGGATGGCATGCCAGGGGAGGTGGCCGCTTCCCTGAGCTGCTTCCGGTTTGTTATTGAGAAATGCTGTATATTCTTGCTCAGAGAGGTGATGTCTCGCTCTCCCTAGAGTTCTGGCTCCTCTAAAATTGTGGGACGTGTACAGAAACAGATCGGTGCTCTAACTTGAGCACATTGGCTGCCATGAGCCAACAACTGTGCTAAGTGCTGACATAGGAGAAAAAGGAGCATGAATTCTGGGATCACAGTGGAGCAAGAAAGAAAACACCTAGAGGTGGATGAGGGCCAGTCCAGGGGGCTGCTCTGTGTGTAAGGGGGTGTCTGGGAAGGACACCTGTTGCACATCCCCTGGGGCAGTTCTGAAATTAAAAGCTCTTGGTAAGGCTGAAGACTAAAGCAGAATGCAACCCTCGTGCTTCCTAGCGATGCAGGGACATTGCTGAGGGGAAAGGGAGCGCATCAAGAGCATATTTTGTCAGACTCGACAGGAAAGGTCCCAAGACTCCTTGTTGGTTCCTGTCAGAGGTCAATCAAAATGAAGCTTCAGGAAGAAAAGGTGTCCACCAGCTGCCATGATCCTAAGGAGAGAACAGGGTTGGTTCAGTAAAAAGTGGTTGTGAGTCTGCTGGTCAAAGATAAATTTGAGAAACGTGACTCTGACGCGGTCCAGCTAGGCAAGATGGTCAAAGGAGGACCAGACTGAGGGAAAACCTGTGGTAGGAAGATCCTGGGTCTGAGGCACAGGAATGGGCAGTGGTCATCCTCACCTGGATCTTTTGACTTCTCCAGAAGGAGGAATGACACAAATGGAGACCAACATGCTGGGATTTCAAGGCTGCTTCTACACAGTTAGCATCACTCCATCTCATGATGGGAAGCTGAAGTAGAGGACCACAGCCAGCTAGTTCTGTCAGAAATCAAGTTCTGGGAGTGGGCTCAGATTTGTGTGCCATGGGATGCCACACTCATGGTGGGGAACGGTGAGACCACCATCTAGTACACCAGAGCATCGCTCATGGGTCTGGAAATCACCCAGTGAGGTAGGAAGAATGGCCATGTTGCCATTCCATGGAGAAGACCTGCTTTGGCTCTCTCGGCCAGTCCCTTCAAGGCTGGCTTTATATCTTTCAGGGATGAAAAAACCCAGTAGTGAACTCAGATTCTGAAGATATGGTGTGAGCTTCATGGCTGCTGTATTGCTTGCAGAGCTCAGCATCCATTAGCGTCTTCCTTTCTTCTGCTGGTTAGGTCTTCCCTCACTTGTGTCAGTGCATTCAGGCCATCCCCTTGCCACAAACTTGGTGCTGATGGTCCCCCTTCTACCATACACTCTCCGACCCTCCACACTTCAAACGCAGCTTCCCGAGATGGATGGGATCTCTCCCACCACCATTTTGCCAGCTGTCTGCTGTTGAGGTTGTCAGGGACTATGTAGTTAGTAAATACAATCAATATTTCTCCCAATTATCTGCGCGCGCGCGCGCGCACACACACACACACACACACAAGTACTCAAGTACTCCTGATCACTCAGGTTCCACAGTTACATTTTGGAGAACGGCCTCTATCCTTCACCACTGCTTGGCCTGAATATTTCCAAAGACCCTAGGTGTTACAGCCTTTCAACTGTTCCTTATTTCTTTGTGTGAAGCGGTGTTTTATGTAGTCCAGGCTGGCCTCAAACCCTATCAAAGATAACTCCGAACTTCGTTTATTGCTGCCTATGTGTCCGAAGTGCTGGAATTACAGACATTTGCTAATCTAGTGCTTTATGCATGCCAGGCGAGCGCTCCATTAACTGAGTCTCACTCCCAGCCCTCAGCCGTAAATACTTCCATGTACATCTTTCAGCGATTGAGGAATGGTCTTAAGAACTTGCTGTCCCTCCGTCACTGCTCCCAGCTTCCTGATTTTTACCCCCTCAATGGCTGCCTGACCTGTGTTGCCACCAGAGGGGTTGCCACCATTGAGGTGACCCCTCAGCCTTGATTGTAGTCACTCAGTTTTCTATGTAGGAATGTGGAGACTGTCGTGTGACCTGACACACCGCGCCACACAGTTCACAAACCACCCAACCCATGCACATAATTCACATACTGCATGGCTTGCTCTAGGCACCTTCTATGGTTTGCTGCCTTTGCCTTTTTATACAATACTCTGGCCCACCGGAAGCCAGTGCTAAACGGCACCCACTTCCTGTTTGTCATTCCTATTCCATAGTGTCATTTGTCCATAGTGTCATTTCCCCCTACCATGGAGAGCCACATCTCTCCCAAAGCCCAAGCTCACGAGCCTTTCCTGCCACTGAGGCAGGCTGAACTCTGCCTCAACCAGGGCAAACACACTGGTGTTTCCATTGGCTGCCTTCCAGCCAGGTGCCCTGATGAGGTCCCAAGGCATGATTCTTAGACCAACACACAGGACAAATCTTATGTGGCTCGGTTTTTACTTACTCAAGGTCTCGATACTGTGGTGAATGATATTACGAAGGGCATTTTAAGAACTTCAATACACACAAAACATGAGGCCTTTAGCTGAGTTGATGGGGTTTTCTGAGTCTCATTCAGGTGTCATCAAGAAGATCCTCCCTACCTTTTATAAACATGCACATATGCACCAGGAAATATGTGTTTTAATTTTATGTGACATTCAAGAAAAGAGATCGTTGTCCCATGATCAGGTCTCATGCAGCCCAGGAGGATGACTTCAGGTTCCTTGTAGCCAAGGATGACTTTGCAATTCTGTCCCCACAACTCAAGTGCTGGGATGACAAACTTATGTCACCATGCCTGTTTTGTGTCTCGTGGTTCTGGGGATCAAATCCAGGGCTTTGTGCATGCTAGGTAGGTGCTCTATCAACTGTTTCTGTTTGGCCAAATGTAATTAGAATTTGTTTCCCAATCACAGAGGTGTAGGCCTCAGTAAGGCTCTGATCAAGCTGACTCTGGATGAAACAGAATTGTTTGCCTATTTAACACCTATTAATGGAGGGCTGATGGGGTGTCTATGGCAGAACCATATGTAAAAGCTGTCTGAGCAACCTGGGATGCTCAGCCCGTTTCTGGTGGCTAGCCTTTTGTAGGTTGTGAGCAGAGGGCAGGGTTTTTGTTCTGTTTTGGTCTTTTTTGGGGGGGGGGGCAGGCCAGCCCCCAAATTATAATCTTCCTGCCTCCATCTCCAGAGTGTTAGGGGCATAAGTTCTCTCAAGAATGGGCTTGAAGGTCAGACTCACAGGGCCATTAACGGGCTGCTTGTATGTACCTGGAATCTGGGGTAGAGGTGTAGGGGTAGCAATCAGGAGTGTGGGTGCCCCAACAATAGAGGTGCATGGTCTCTGCTTCCTGCTGGTTTTCCAACTAGGAGAGCCGGTTTGTCCTATAAACATCTCTGTGGTCAGAAGTCAAGCAGGTTCTTGAGGTTTATGAAAGTACACAGGCATTCATCTGGGACTGCTGTTTCTGAAGCCCTGAGTGGTTTCATGGTTCGTTCATACCTGTGCACCTGGCTCGCCTTGTTTGCCCCTTGGGCCTCAAACACCTCCTTAGACTAAGTTTTCAGTGTCTCTTCCCTGGGACTCCCGCACTCTCTTAGCTTCCGAGGAGTGTGTTAGCCTAGGTCCAGGCTAGGTAGTGACCGATGTAGGGCCTCTACCCTTCAGTGTAAGGTGGCCCGCATCAAAGTGCCCGCTCAAGGAGAACCCCCAAAGCCACGTGCTTGTTATTAGCACAGCTTCTTGCTGGGGGTGGGGAAGGGGGCGGGGTCAGTGGTGCTGCTTTAAGTTAACTCAAAATCGGAGCCCAAGCCTAGGTGGCAAGTGAACCTTTGAGAAATGCCGTCCTCAGGTGGTCTTCAGGACACACTCAGGCGTCAGCATTATCTTGTTTTCTTACCAGTGCACACCGAGTACGAAACCCTTTGGGTTTCATGTGTTGGCCATCTTTTCATCTCTATTACACTTTCTTTATCACTGCTTGATTTTACATTAGGCCCTCCTTTCAAGTTCTTTTAGCTTGTCTCCAGTTCTCTCCTAAGCTGGCCCAGGACATATGAAATATGAAATTTCTATGTCTCTCAGTGAAAGCCTTCATATATATCTGACCCCTGACCTCACAGGAGACCTGCCTGGATTATCCCTGTCTGACCACGTGGGTGATGGCTCTCATCCTACTAGATAGACACATAGCTCTCATTCCTGACAGGTTTTTCTTCATCTGTGTTGATATTTATCTCCCCAACAGGCATGATTTGGCCACACCGTGGAACACCCGTTCTAGGAAACAAAGCTTGGCACCTATAGGACAGCAGTGGGTGCCCCTCCAGACCCGGATGCCGGCTCCTTTGCTGCTCCCAGATTGCCTGGACAAAGCATTCTGGGCATGAAGTTGCCTTCTTCCACCACTAGATGGCGGATGGAGGTCACACATGAACACGAATGCCCACATCTAATCTATCCACTTGGCTGTTCTCTGCCAAACACTCTGAGCACATACTGCATGCCCATGCTGAGGGGCTGCCTGGAGGAAGATGACACAATAGGCTGTGTGGTGTCAGGTAGATGGCAACACTGAAGCCTGCAATGGAGGCAGGTGTGGCTTTCCTCTGATCTCCTCAGAGGTCCTGAGTGATCTGATCAGAGCCAGGTACAGGAAGACGTGTGTGTGTGTGTGTGTGTGTGTGTGTGTGTGTGAGAGAGAGAGAGAGAGAGAGAGAGAGAGAGAGAGAGAGAGAGAGAGATCAGGTGGCCTTCTGGAGGAGTCTACACATAAATAAAAAACCAACACCTGCATACATCTTAGAAATAGACCGGAGTAGGAAGCAGAGACCCTGCAGGCTCCAAGAAAAGGAGGATGTCAAATGATCACAGGCCTGTGTGCCAACAAGCTTGCTCACTCTGGATGACCAGCCACAGAGACATCCAGGCGAAGGGAGGACAATGGGTTGAAGGGGACCTCTCTTTTTAGCACACTAGAGGGCAGCAGCTAAACACATCCCAAAGGGGGAAGAAGCAGTGGGGACCACAGGGAATTTGTATGGCAGTTTAGGGGCACAAAACAAGAAACAACCAACAAACAAACTCTACTTGTGTGCTGTTGGGGGGGTGGACTTTTGTTCGGGGAATGGAGCCTCTCACTGGCTAAGAGGATGGAGCGGGGTGGGACAAGTGTGTCTGTCCTGGTACGGGGTCTCAAGTTCTCCGGCATTTAGGGGGTAAGTGTCCCACTTCTGTGTCCATACCAGGTGAAGGTGAGCAGAGGCTGGAGACAATAGCTGGGTGATGGGCACATAAGATGCCTCTCTGACCTCGAATCCGGCCCTTTCTGCAGGAGAGGAGCAGACATTATGTGAAATGGCAGAGGGGAAGGAGGACCGGAGTTAAAGAGGTCACTGGCAAGAGCACAGAGACTCACCGGCCCGTCAGTGCCCCCAGCGATCCTTTCTGTGACTGAATGTTGGTGAGCTCGATCTTGTGCAGGCCTTGTGTGACAATCACAGCTGCTGAGGGTTCAAGTGTGCAATGGCGCTGTAAACATCTGGAAAAAAGCATTTCAAGGCATTCTACCCTCTCCTCCAGCTCTTACACATTCTTTCTATCCCCTCCTCTGTGATGTTCCTGGAGTATGGGTGTGTGTGTGTGTGTGTGTGTGTTGTGTTATTGTTGCAGTTAGGGCTCACTCTTTAAACAGTTAGTCTCAGCCCTTTGATAACTTATTGTAATCATCACCTCTACTGCCATTCTTACCCTCACCATCCTCATCCTCATCCTCATCACCATCCTCATCCTCATCACCACCATCATCACCATCCTCATCACCATCCTCATCCTCATCCTCATCCTCATCACCACCATCATCATCATCCTCATCACCATTGCCATCATCATTATCATGCTGCCAATGTCATCACCAGCTCTCCCCTTATTGTCACCACTATCCTCTGCTCTCACCATTATCAATGCCACCATTATCTTGACTACGGTAGGGTACTATAGTCACTACCACCATCGCCATCACCATTGTACTGGCTAGTTCTTATGTCAACTTGGCATACGCTATAGTCATTTGTAAGAAGGAGCCTCGAATGAGAAAATGCCCTTAGCCGGGCAGTGGTGGTGCACGCCTTTAATCCCAGCACTTGGGAGGCAGAGACAGGTGGATTTCTGAGTTCGAGGCCAGCCTGCTTTACAGAGTGAGTTCCAGGACAGCCAGGGCTACACAGAGAAACCCTGTCTCGAAAAACTGAAAGAAAAGAGAGACAATGCCCTTGTAAGGCGGGGCTGTGGGCAACCCTGTAGGGCATTTTCTTAATTAGTGGTTAATGTGGGAAAGCACAGCTCATTGTGGGTGCTGTCATCCCTGGGCTGGTGTACTGAGTGCTGTAAGAAAGCAGATTGAGCAAGGTACGAGGAGCAAGCCAGTAAGCAGCATCTGTACATGGCTTCTTTTCCAGTTTCTGCCTTTATGTTCCTGTCTTGAGTTTCTCCCTTAGTTTCCCTTAATGGATTGTGATTCAGGGTGTGTAAGCCACATAGACCCTTTGTTCCCCAAGGTTGCTTTTGGCTGAGGTGTTTTATCACAGGACCAGTAGCCCTAACTAGACAACTATAGTTATCACCGCCAAACTCATTACCATAGCAACACAGTCACCATCACTCATTACCATAGCAGCACGTCACCATCACTCATCACCATAGCAACACTGTCACCATCACTCACCACCATAGCAACATCACTACCATCACTCATTACCATAGCAACACTGTCACCATCACTCATTACTATAGCAACAGTGTCACCATCACGCATTACCATAGCAACACTGTCACCATCACTCATCACCACAGCAACATCACCACCATCACTCATTGCCATAGCAACACTGTCACCATCACTCATTACC
>JADRCH010000107.1:1521537-1547446 GCA_019843965.1 Rhynchomys soricoides | reverse complement strand
ACTGTCACCATCACTCATTGCCATAGCAATACTGTCACCATCACTCATCACCATAGCAACACTGTCACCATCACTCATCACCATAGCAACATCACCACCATCAGTCATTAACATAACAACACTGTCACCATCACTACTACTACTGTCCTCACAACCTTTGCCATCAAATCCATCATTGCCATTATCACTATCTGTGAATAACATAGCCCTAGGTGGAAGCACAGACTAGAGGATTTTAATGATTGAAACTAAAGATTCCTGTGTAGTTAATCTTATGGCTAAAGCCAGGAAAATGAGCGAGCCTTCTAAAGAAAGATAATATAAAGAGAAGTTCAAATACCAATGAGTCATGATGGTCACAGGGGAAGAAGAAATGTGGCTAGAGGCAGGAAGAACATGGTGTTTCTGTGGACCAGCTCATGCTAAGTGAGGGCTATGCAAGTGCATGGCTAGCCAAGACCAAATGCTTTCACAGAGGCTGGGCCAGATTGATGTGGGAAGGCGGAGTTGCTCTGAGCATTGGATGGAATTCATGCTGCACCTTGTGGAACTAGGCATCACCAAGTGCCACCACTTTGCTGCCCTGGCACCTCAGGGGAGCCCAATGTTACCATCCCACCACCAGATACCAGCTGAGTTTGCAATGAACCAAAATAAGGAGTTCTTTTCTGGGTGAATTAGAATTCAAATTTGCACTATTAATAGACAGGATCTAGCAGCCTCTGTAAATTAGTTACATAATTTTAAATGGTTTCTTGGAAGAAAGTTGTCACTGGGGATTTCCAGTCTGTCTCTCTCATAATATCACTGGCTTTGGAATATGAGGAAGCTTCTGTTGTACTGTAAGGCTGTGGAGGAGAAAAATGAGCGTGCTCCTTTCGGGAACCGGGATAAGCCGACCGAGTCACTGAAGTATTTTTTTATAATTGCCAGGCAAATAAATGCTCTAATATGGTATCCGGAATTAGTAAGACTGCTTATTGTTTTAGCTTCATGCTAGACTGTATCACTCTCAGCTGGTTGTTGGATGACACTTCTTGAGTTGGAAGACCACTGCAATCCCCATGCCTGACTCCAAGATAGGCACTCAGTTGGGGGTTGGGAGCAGCAAAGGGGAGGAGCCAGAGGGTAGGAAGAGAAGAAACTGAGGACACATGTTCAAGATGTGCGGTGTTGGTTCAGGTGTCCATGGCCTGTCACCTTTGTCTGAAGGCAAATGACCTGTATATACGAGTGGTATCCTCAGAGGCCCTGGAGAAACCGAGGAAGCTGAGGCAGTACAAGCCACAGACAAACATAGCTATAGTTTTAAAAGGTTGCACGTTGGCAGAGTCACACATTGCCTGCTGAGAGACATCACTGCAGAGGCAACCGCTCTCGGGAGAGATAGAAGATCCCTGAGAATGAGGCCAGTGACCCCCGACTTTTTGTCTCCAGCCTAAGGCTCATACATCATTGTTCTGGAAATGGCCATTGAATAAATAAAGAAGTATTACGCATCTAAGTGCATTTTCTCCTTTGAAAGTTTTGAAAAATTAGTAAATGAGCAACAGAAGACAGATGCATCTCGATGGTCATAAGCTGGGCATGGGGAAATGAGAGCCAGGAGCTGGATGCTAGCAGGAGCCAGCTCTCTGCTCACAAGTATTAACAAATGTGTAACAACATATTTACATCTCTAAGATGGGGTATAGGCACGGGGAGAAGGGGGATGGGCAGGTCAACTAAAACCAAACAGGTATGAAATTCCACAGGGGAACCTGCTACTTTCATGTTAAGAATTAAAGATGGGAATCCTGATTTAGTTAGAATGGCAAGAGAACTCTCATCTGAGTGATGCTGAAGCCCGGGGCAGGGGCATAGCATTTGGCATGGGGTTGGCAGAAACATGTCTGTTGGGTGACACTATTCATGGGGAGATAGGAGCAGATATCTACTCACACCAGATAGGGAGCTGACAGCTTGGTGAGCCCGTGAGTTCTATTGAGGTGGCTGATCAAAGCGGATATGACTGGGAAAGAGCTGCTCTGCGTCACCAAACCCCATCCCAGCTTGGGGGGGGGGCACTCACTAAAGCTGGAAATCCGAACCACACTGCACAGTAAACAGGCTGAGAGTGTCTGCTGGTCTGAGCCTCTGCCAGGCACCTTAGCTGGTGCCTGCTTCTTCCAGGCTTCTCAGTTGGTCCTTACTGCTTAAGCGCACGTGGGGAGGGAGGGGCCTAGCGAGTCTGGTCCTTTTCAGTGACTTCTGGAAGCTCCTTTGGGTTGTTTACTTCCTAAGTTTTAACTTCACCGTGGAGTATTTCCCTCCTCTCACAGCATCTTGTTTGTCCACTCCCCTTTAACGCCATATGTTTCAGGGGCTTCCTTCCAAGATGGAAGATTTTAACTTAGGAGGAAATGACTACAGAATGTTGCCTTGGGAAGGGAAATGGGAGTGTGCAGTGGAGAGGGAGAGAGAGAGAGAGAGAGAGAGAGAGAGAGAGAGAGAGAGAGCGAGCGATCAAGACAAGTCAGTGTAGTGTCAGACAGGAACAGTGGATGCAGTAGGCAGACATCAGAGCAAGGGGTTGGCTAGGCCTGGACTTCTGGTTCTGACAGTGAGCAAAAACACAGGCATCGCCATGGTGTGAATGTGAATCCAGTGAACGCATCGATGGCCTCACAAATGAAGGAGCTGTGGGAAGGGAGGCTGAGTTGGAAGAAGTGGGTCACTGAGAGCATGCCTTTTAAAGGGTTTGTATTCTTCCCCTCCCCCTCCCTATCTCCTCCCCCCTCCCCTCCCCCTCCCCCTCTCCTTCTCCCTTTTCCCTCTTCCCAGTTTTCTTAGATCCTCCCTATTATTTCTTGGTTCCTATAAGGTAAATGTCTTTGCTCCAGTATACCCTGCTGCCATGATGTTCCTGCCTTTCCACAGAACACAGAGCGATGGACCAGCTGGTCATTGGAGGGAAACTTTTGAAACCATGAGCCCAATTTTTTCCTTTTCTCCCTTGAGATGTTTATCTAGAGGATTTCATCATCATGGAAAAAGGTTAAGACAGATGAAGTTATTAAGTTCTGATTCTGGGTCATAGTTTACTTGGGTATATAGTTTCGCCTCATTGTGTACGCACCAAAAGCCAATTTAGGCTGGGTTGTCTCCTACTTTCCAAACCAAGTTTGAAGGTTATTAAGAGGAAGAGAAACTTACTCCATTGCTCAAAGAGGTGTGTGTGTGCAGATTTGTGTAGGTGTGGACTCTAGGTTGCTTGGTACATTGTTTAGAGAAGGGCACACATGCAGAGTGCACACGGTGAGGGTCTCAGGCTGCCAAGTGCATTCTTAGAAGAGAAGTGTGTTCATGGCCCATGCACAGAGGCAAGGGTGGCTAAAGCTACTCCCTATGCCTGTCTGTCTCATCACTACTGCACTCATTAGTCAGCACACACACTCACACACACACACACTCACATACACATATACCACACACACACACACTAATACACACACTCACTGTCTTAGTCAGGGTTTCTATTCCTGCACAAACATCATGAAGCAGGTTGGGGAGGAAAGGGTTTATTGAGCTTATACCTCCATGCTGCTGTTCATCACCAAAGGAAGTCAGGACTGGAACTCAAGCAGGTCAGGAAGCAGGAGCTGATGCATAGGCCGTGGAGGGATGTTACTTACTGGCTTGCTTCCCCTGGCTTGCTCAGTTGGCTTTCTTGTAGAGCCCAAGACTACCAGCCCACAGATGGCACCACCCACAAGGGGCCCTCCCCCCTTGATCACTAATGATAAAATGCCTTACAGCTGGATCTCACAGAGGCATTTCCTCAACTGAAACTCCTTTCTCTGTGATAACTCCAGCTTGTGTCAAGTTGACACAAAACCAGCCAGTACAATTGACCCCTTGTCAACTTGACACACAAACACATCACCATTAAGCCTCAACCCTTACTTCTTTTTTCATCCTCAAGATCTAAATAACTTTAAAAGTCCCACAGTCTTGCATATTAAAAGTTCAATACCTTTAAAATATCCAGTATCTTTTAAAATTCAAGGTCTTTTTAAAAATTCAAAGTCTCTTAACTGTGGGCTTCACTAAAATATCTTCTTTCTTCAAGAGGGAAAAATATCAGGGCACAGTCACAATCAAAAGCAAAAATTAAACTCCAACTGTCCAATGTCTGGGATCCACCCACAATCTTCTGGGTTCCTCCAAGGGCTTGGGTCACTTCTCCAGTTCAGCCCTTTGTAGCATATATCTTGCCTTCTAGGCTCCAGATGCCTGTACTCCACTGCTATTGTTGTTCTTGGTGATCATCTGATGGTTAATGGCATCTCCAAAATACTGTTGTCTTCCGCTGCAACTAGGTTTTACCATGGTGCCAAGCCTCACCTCCTTTGCATGACCCCTTCAGTCCTGGGCCATCAACTGCAACTGAGGCTGCACCTTCATCAACGACCTTCCATGGCCTCTCACAGTGCCCAGGCCTCAGCTGCTCTTCATGACCCCTTCATGCCTTCAAAACCAGTACCACCTGAGTGACTCTTACACATTACCAAGTCCTGCCACAGCACAAGGTACACCATGGCTATCTCTGGAATAGCCTCTCAGTGCTCTGTGCTCTGTGCTCTCAGAAAACACTTCCCAGAAGATTTCACCTCAATGATGCTGGTCTCTTCTTAATCACCGATAATATCTTAGCTCCAGCTAACCAGTATCAATAGTCTCAGTAATGCAATGTTTTTGCTTTGGTAGGTTCTGGTATCTTGTTAATCACAGCTGACTCTTCAGCCCCAGCTAACCAAAACCACAGAATCTTCACAGTCAAAATATCAACAGCTCTGCTAACAGTCTTTAATCTTCCCTCTGAAATTTCACAAGCCAGGCCTCCATCTTCTGCACTGTTCTCAACATTATCTTCCAAGCTCCTACACAACATCCCACAGAGCTCTTATCATCCCAATGGCTCTTTTAGCTCAAGGTTTCTAAGTCCTTCCACAGTCCTCCCCTCAAAATGGTCAGGTTGTCACATGAATACCCCACTCCTGGTTCCAATTTGTCTTAGTCAGGGTTTCTATTCCTGCACAAACATCATGACCAAGAAGCAAGTTGGGGAGGAAGGGGTTTATTCAGCTTACACTTTCACACTGCTGTTGATCACTAAAGGAAGTCAGGACTGGAACTCAAGCAGGTCAGGAAGCAGGAGCTGATGCAGAGGCCATGGAGGGATGTTTCTTACTGGCTTGCTTCCCCTGGCTTGTTCAGCTTGCTTTCTTATAGAACCCAGGAGTACCAGCCCACAGATGGTACCACCCACAAGGGGCCCATCTCCCTTGATCACTAATTGAGAAAATGCCTTACACCTGGATCTCATGGAGGCATTTTCTCAACTGAAACTCCTTTCTCTGTGATAACTCCAGCTTGTGTCAAGTTGATACACAAAACCAGCCAGTACACACACATACACACACACATACACTGTAAACACTCACACACTAACACACACACACACATATATATACACGCACACACACACTTACATACAGTACAAACATGAACACACTAATATACACACACTACGAACACATACAGACTTACACATAAACTTACACACATGCATATACACACTCATGGACATAAACTCACACACATACACACACATGCATGCATGTGCACATGTGCACACACAGAGAGACACATGAATGTACACACATACACATACTCACACAGAGATACACTCACACATGCTCACACATACGTACACACACACACACACACACACACACACACACACTGCTTGATTGGCATTGGTTGTGCTGCTGTGCCATTTGTACCACCTCTTCCAGACTTCTTGTGCCCTGTGGAAGAGAAGCTGCCTTAGCCAACATCCATCCTCATCCTTGGATAGCTTTAAGTTAAACACAGCAGGAAGAGGCACGCTGGGAGGTCCAGTCCATAAGCGGAAGACAGGAGGACAGTTGCTCTCTGAGAAGCTAGGGAAGAAGATGCTCTGATGATCCAGAGGAACTCCTGCTCAGGCTGTCTGCATCTGGCAGGATCCCTACTGACAGGTGTGTCCTCCTGTGGGCTTGAGGGGATGCAGGAGATGCCTGCTTGAGCATCTGGGTCTTAGTCTGAGCTGTTGGATCTTGGCTTCTGCCCTCCATGGAAGCTGCTAATGTCTGGCATGAAATCAGAAATACCTAGAGAGTTTTGATTTCTCCTGACACTGCTGTTCTTCCTGTCATGTGATCATTCTGCAGTCATTCTTGTCAAACCTCAGTGCTTCTAGCCCCTGGGAAGAACAGCCATCTCAGTGCCTGGTCTTGAGGAAACACCTGATGTCAAAGAAAGACGAAAGCAGACAGACAGACTCTGTTGCTGGGAAGGGCCTTGGAGTCCTGTGTGGTGTAGGTACAGTTAAGTGTGAGTTGGATATGCTCACCAGGTATATTAATTTGGCTATTATTCTAATATCATGGGATGAAGGCCATGGCTATATTGGTAAACAGCATTGAGTTTGCTCTCTCTCTCTCTCTCTCTCTCTCTCTCTCTCTCTCTGTCTCTCTCTCTCTCTCTCTGTTTCTTTCTACTGGATATAAACCCCCCTTTTCTCACCAACTTCCTGGATATATTGAATCTTGGTTCTTACTCAGGCTGTGGAATATCACATGCATGTGACCTGTGGGTCCCTTACCTAATCAAAGCATTGTAGGGGCTGTAGATGAAGCTCCTTTGCTAAGTGCTTATCTAGCATGAATGAAGCCCTGGGTTCAATCCATGCATCACATAAAACAGTCCTGGTGGGCCGTGTCTGCAATCCCAACACTTGGGAGGTAGAGCCAGGAGGAAAGGAAGTTCAAAGTCATCGTTGGCTAAGCAGCAAGTTTGAATCTAACCTGGGTTACAGTATACTCTTTCTCAGAAAAGAGCACATTAATAATTGAAATGTTATGTCTGGGGGTCGTTTGAAATGCTCCAGGCCAAGTGGTGAAGTGAGGAAACAGAGGCAGGACTTACCACACGGCAGAATGTTGCCATTAGTGACCTTGTGTGATGAGGATCCCATCGCTGGGTCCTAAACAGTGTGGTCCCGGAAACCTGATGGACAGATACACAGATACGCTGGGATTGGCTGTATCATTTGCTCTCTAATGGGGATGTACCAATAACAACATCTCAGACTCTCAGCGTGTTTATTTACATATCTGAGCTGGGGGGGGGGCAGGTTTATTGTATTGCTGAAGAAGATGGCAAGCTTAGCTGGTCTGGATCTCAGGCTGCATTCCTCTCAGAGGAGAAAGTCGTGGTTGATTGCTTCTGCATTCCCTGCACTCTGACCAGAAGAAAGCTTTGCCAATTCCCTGGGCCTGAACTGGGGAAGGCTCAACCTTCCTACCGCTGCTACCCTTTAATACAGTTCCTCAGGTTGTGGTGACCCTAACCATAAAATTATTCTCATTGCTACTTCATAACTGTAATTTTGCTACTGTTATGAATTGTAATGTAAATAGCTGAGATTCAAGAGATCTGATATGTGATCCTTGTTGAGGTTGAGACCCCCAGATTGAGAACCATTGCTGTAGACTGTCTGACATGTGCCTGCCTTTTCCTTTCCAAGTCTATGATCTTCAAATCTAAACCTTGTCATAAAGGGATTGAGTTCCCTACCTTGCTCTTGGCCTTTACTGAATGATAGAATCTTCTCTGTCTCTCTTCTATCCCATAGATGTCACCCCAAGGCCCTGAAGTACAGGAGGAGAGAGACCTAGGTGAAAGACAAAGCTTTGATCTGATTCCTCCCATGAGCAGGTTGGAACCACTGTGTTAGCTACTGACCCAAGGATCTGTCACATCTTCTTAAGAGAGGCTGGGGAGGGGGCCTTCAGCAAAAGCAGAGGAGCTGAGATAGCTGTTCTTCAACAGAGGTGTCTGGAGTTTTCCATCTCCTAATAACATGGAGACTCTGTTTCACTGGTCATGCTTGGAGTGACCACCGTGGTACATATGTGGTGTTCCTTGCTCTCTTGGTCTAGGAGTTAGAGGCATGGATGGGATGGGGCTTGGCACAGTGTGACACTCACTGGGGTGAGAGGCCCTGGTTTTCACCCAGCTAGCTTACCTTACACTTCCTCTAGAGCCTGCTTTAACCGAAGCATGCTTGTGTTGATGGAGTTAGCAGATGAACTCAGAACGCTCCTGGCATCCTAGGGCCTGGTAAGCCACACATGACACAAGTGAAGGGGATGGCACTATCTCCATGCTGTGCACAGAAAACGGGCAGGCTTATATTTCTATGCTTGACTTAACGTTAGTTTCTGCCCACCTCTCCCATATCCTAAAGGGGATTTCTTTGAAGAACTGTGTGCAGCAAGGACCACGAAAGCTGTGGGTGATGTGTATGATTTGGAGACATCTTGTGAAGCAGATGCCTAAACATAACCTGTCCTAGCTTCATTTCTATCGCTGTGACAGATATCTCAACAAAACACTCCTTAGTGGAGAAAGTGTTCATTTTAGCTCATAATTCCCAGATATAGTTCATTACTGTGGGAAAGTTGCAGCAGCAGGAGCCTGAGGCAGCTGGTCACATCACATCCACAGTGAAGAGCAGAGGGAAATGCTCCCTTGATCCAATATAGGCAGTAGCCTCTGTTTAGGGAATGATGCTGCCCACAGTGGACTGGGTCTTTCTATGTTAATTAACAATCAGTACAATCCCTCACAGACGTACCCACAATCCAAGCTGATCTAGATAATCCCTCATTAAGACTCTCTTGGGTAATTCTAGGTTGATAGTTAAACTAACCAACATACAATCTATAACACAAAAATATTTGCAGGTATATCCAACCTTCCAACATTGTGTTGGGATGCTGTCATATACCAGAGTCCATGCATGAGAGCTGTGGGTAATTGGGTTACAAAAAGTCACAAAACATAATATTTTACGTAAGTTCATCATTTTGTTCCAGGCCAAATTCATAGGTATCCTGGGACTCATGAGGCTTATGGGTTACAAGTGAATATGTCTGACATGGCAGCAGTCATTGTGGCATGTTCTATTTTCTTCCTACTGAAACTTTACATGTCAGAAATTGCTTGATTAAAAAAAATGACTGAGAACCACACATATTTTAGGATGTTCCCCAGTATTAGGCTCAGTGAAAAGCAGGTCTGATTTTTCAAGGTTGTTGTGGGGTTTCTGCTGATATCCACTAGGGTTGTACGGTATGAAAATGGCATTCGGAGGCTCCATCTTGTACTGTAAAGGCCCAGGGCTCCCTGTGGAGAGCCAATACAGAGGGGTTGATTCTAGCCCATCTTCTCTGTAACAAGTTCTTCTCCAGGCTTGACTGGACAGCAATACTCAGCCAAGCACGTGGTATTAGAAGGAGTGGGTATTTCCAGGAGTTTGAGCTACGGACAGTGATTACACTTAACCTACATCCATGGGGTGGCAGAAATGAGATTAAAGAAGGCAGTTCTCTTGGAGAGAATGACCACTCAAATTCCCTTCGTACTGGTGAAGTGTGAGTGCTGATAACCCCAACGGTAGGGTCTACTGGAACACAGGGGCTGTGTGGAGAACAGGGCTGGGTCTGTCTGCCACCCATATCCAGGCCTTCTCATGGAGGAGACACTGTTTCTAAGTGCTGGGGACATTGCCTGGTGTCACCCCATGAATAATGCCTGTTTCTGTTGCCCAGCCTTACTCCAGAGACAGTCTAATTACAGGTCCTGTCTTACCCCTGTTCTTGCTTTAAGTATATATTGTGGCATTGGGTCCAGCCAGGCTAATGAATGACTACCACCCACGCAGGCTCGCCTCATTTCAGATTTAGCTGCGCCGTTCTTTTAAATGAATTGGTGGGAGGGGAAATCAATGGGCATCATATTATGTGTTCTGCCTCTAGCTAATGATGAGCTATGGCCGTTGAGCTTCTCCACTGCCGTCCAGGCACTGAGCTGCTCAGGGTTTTACGTTTTTTTCTTTTGTTTAGGAGGCTGTGACCAGGACTGGCTCCCTTTCTCAGAAACGAATGTAATTGTTGAGAGTCTGCAAAGAAAACTTTGTGATGCCTCTAATTCCTCAGTTTTGTGACATGGGGCCTTCTACCCCGTCCATTCTTCCTCTGTTCTTCTTGTTCCTTCTCTTCTTCAGTTCGTAGAAGGATGAGGTCTTTCTTATAGCTAACTAATTTGTAAATGTGTTTATATAAGCACAAGTGTGTACATGTGCATGTGAAGATCAAGGCTCAATGTCCAGTGTCTTCCTCAACCTTTGTCTTATTTATTGGGACAAGATCTCTCACAGGAGCACACCAATTCATCAAGACTGATTGACCTCAAGCTCCCAGGACTCTTCTGTATCCATCTCCTCAGCACGGGGTGTAGGCACACCACTGTGCTCAGCTTTTCGCATGGGTGGTGGGGTCTAAACTCAGGTCTTCAAGCATTTTATTAAATGAGCCATCTCTCTCACCCCTGAATGGTTTCTCTTTGCTGTTAGACTATGATGATTTTATTTAGTTTCTTTTAATTTATATGTTTTATTTTATCTATCTGTCTGTCTGTCTGTCTACCTGCCTGTATACATACTATACACACACCTGGTACTTATGAAGGCCAGAAGAGGGTGCCAGATTTATTTATTTTTAAATTATCAAACAAAGTAACCATTACATGTCAGTTTTTTTTTTCTTAGAAATGGCAGGTAAACAAAAAGAAAAATTAATAGTCTGAGGCATGTGACAAAGAGACACCTGCTATTAATATTTGATAAACATGATTCCAAATAGTTTCTTATACATGTTCTATGCTATCCTGTGTAATAAACATTCCTGGTTTCTTCTGTGCAGGACTCCCAACAGCAAGTATCTTCCATGTTAATAAACATGGAAGGAACCTCAGTTGAGAAAATGCCTCCGTAAGATCACTGTAGAGCACTCTTAGTTAATTTGATGGGAAGGGCCCAGCTCATTGTGGATGGTGCCATTCCTACCGATGGTCCTGGTTTCTATAAGAAAGCAGGCTTCCCATAGGGAGTGAGCCAGTAAGCACACCTCTCCATGACCTCTGCATCAGCTTCTGCCTCCAGGTTCCTGCCTTGTTTGTGATCCTATCCTGACTTCTTTCCTTTGATTAGCCAGCACAAGAATATATAGCATAAACAGAAAAGAAACTGCAAAGAAGACCCTGAGACCAGACCAGCTGTCTAGACAAAGGAGAATCCAGATGAGCTGCCTGGAAGAGGTTTAGACTGACAGAGGCACCTGGATAGGAAACTATCCAACCCTTTGAGCTTCAGCGAGACTCTGACAATGGACGTAGGGTGGTTCTGAACAATTTAAAACATACAGCTTTATAGATGTCACATAACAAGCAGTGGCCAAATCTCTGTAAAGGGCAGTGCTGTGTGACACTACTTTTCCTTAGTAGATGTAATACATGCTTCAGTTAGGGAGCTCAAGACAGAAGAAAGCACAGCCACCACAGAAGTCCAACTTGGTGGACCAACGAGTTTACTGGGGTTACTTACAGGAGAAGAAATGACTCAAAGACAGCTGTATTAGCAATAACCCAAAACAGCTCACAGAGCTGGGAACATTGGAGCACCAGCTGTCTGTCTCTTTGCCAGAACCATCTATTTAATGCCAGCCAACCACCTCAGCTATGGACCAGTTGTGTACTGACTTGGTACTAAGCCCCTCATCTCTGGTTAGAAATGAGAGCGAAGCAGTTAGATGCTACCCAAGACTCATGAGCAAGTCCACATGAGTAGCCTGGGAACACCTCCCTATTCCAGCTCTGAGCCCCGTGGCTTTGGCATCTCTTCTGAGAGATGTACAGCACAGGCGACCAGCTTTATTTTCACAGGTGCTCTGCCCTGGACCTCAGACAACACCACTGCTACCCTCCCATTACAACATGGCTTTCTTTTGGTGCTCAGTAGTTTCCAGTTGACTCTAGAAGGTTTCCTGGATTTTTCTGCAGGTGTTCGTGCTGCTGATGGAGTAGACAGTTCTTCTGCCCCTTAGTTTGTTTAGCTCTTCGTGCAGTATATATATATATTTAAAGGTTTATTTGTTTTGAAGGGTTTATATGCTACCATTGTACTACGTCACGAGCACATCATAATATAAAGTGGTCCCTGCAATTAGGTTGGTGGTATGGCTTCAAAGTGGCTGCTTCAGAGTTTTTGACAGTTTGAACAAAGTGCTCTCTTTGAACACTGTCACCTAGGGATGGGTGTGGCATTTATTGGGCAGAAGTGAAGTAAGATGACCATGGCTTCCTATTACAGTGCCAGACAGAGCCTGCCCCTCCTTGAATTTAAACACTGGTATAGTTGGAAAAGTCTACACCCGCTTGTTGTTTGTTGAGGATGGATCATGCTTTGGATCTTGTATCTCATCTACACCTGAACTTGGGTTTATATTGCAAGTATATAACTACTGGTAAGTCTTAGTGTTCTGGGTAATGAAGAGACACCATAATCATGGCAATGATTATAAAAGAAAGCATTTAATTGGGGCTTGCTTACGGTCTCAGAGGTTTAGTCTATTAGCAGCATGGTGGGGGCATAGTGGCAGGCAGTCAGACATGGTGCTGGAGAAGGAGCTGAGACTTCTACATCTAGACCCATAGGCAGTAGAAAGAGGTCGGCTTTGGACCTAGCTTGGGCTTTTGAAACCTTAAAGTCCACCCCAAGTGACACAGTTCCTCCTACAAGGCCACACCTCCTAATCCTTTCAAATGGTGGCACTCCCTAAGCATTCAAATGTGCGAGACTATGGGGGCTGTTCTTATTCAAGGCACCACATGGTATTTCTAGTGGTTTCTTGCAGAGCATGCATTGCTTTCTGTATCTTGACATTTCCCATACCTAACTTTGATTAAAATTGACGTTCTAACTTCGGTTGGAATCCTTCTGGTTTCTTTAGGACAATGTGTGGCCAATATCAAGTCCCTTCTCTCTCTTCTGAATGTTCTCTCCAGGTTTGGGGGTTCGTGTATGATAATACACTCCGACAATATCAATAACACAGGGACAGGAACAGTATTAACACGGACTTGTTTGTTTTAAAAGAAAACTGAAATGTCTGTCTTTGTTAGATCCCTTGGAGGCTTGTTTTGTGTCTTCCTGATTGTTAAGTAAAAATAGAGACTATATTATTATCTGTACTCCGAGAAAATGTCTTACGAGCTACACATGTGTCGTAAACAATAACGTTAACGAGAGTGCACTGAGCTATGAAACCTCTTCCCAGAGATACCCCCACCCCCACCCCCACCCCCACACACAACATACAAACACCAACTTCAAAGCTTCCCACTTTGCTTTGCATTTTTCCTGGCATTTAAGCGGAGTTATTTTGGTCTACGTGACATTGTTGTTTTCTTTATGTGTTTACTGTATTCGTATCTTCTGATGATCTTTTACAGAGAATCTTGTTATCACCTGGGCTTTGTGGGCTCAGAGATGGTTTTTGCTGTTGCTCTAGCCGGAGAGTGGGACAGTTAGTGTTGACTTGACAGGGAACCTTGCAGGAGGCAAAACCTCTAGCATAACGGAGAGGGTTATCTTGACTGGTTTAATTGAGCTGGGAAGTGGCTGCTACAGTCTCATGGGGTTGGACCTATGGATTTAATAAGAACACAAGCTAAGTACAAGCTTCATTTTTCTCTTTGACTGTGGATGCAGGATGACAGGTTGTTTCAGGCTTCTGTTACCATGGCTTCCTGTCATGATGGACTTGAACTTGAGAACCCCTTTCATCCTTCCTGAAGTTGCTTTTGTTAGATACTTTGTGACATTGCTATGCAGAAAGTAGCTAAGACACAAGAACTTGTAACAAACTTACTGAAGGTTGAGCAACTAAGAAGTAAAAGAATTAAGATTTGAATTTGGGCCTCCTGGCTTCAAGATCTGACTGTCCCTCCCCTCTCCTTCCTTCCCTCCCTTCCCCTGTCCTTCACTCTCCCTTTCCCTTTCTCTTTTCCCTCCCCCTCTCCTCTTCTCTTCTCTCTTCTCTTTCCTTTGATTTCACCGCCTTCTCTTCCTCCTGAGTTGAGGTAGGATCTTGCCCTTTAGTCCAGGCTGGCCTGGAAGTTGGCTTCCTCCTGCAGCAGAACTGGAGTTACCTTCCTCCAATGCCTTGACTCGCAGCCCATTTTGACTCAACACTCTGCCGAATTTGCCATCTGGGCACAATCCTGAGAATTGCCTCTGCTGCAGGCTCCTGGTTTCCCACCTGCTGGGGGACAGCATGGTGTGCACTTCTGGCCCGGAGTAAAACACCCATCTGGAAGAAAGTACTTTTAAGACACTGTCCTCTGAAAGCAGATGGCCATGACCTATCTTCCAGTTCACTCTTGGGCCTGTGAGATGTCCTCTGCCCCTGCCCACAAAGTAGCCATGACTCCATTCGTGGTGTTTTGATGAAGCCTTATTTCCAAAACCATATTGTACCAGAGAACCGTAATTATTTAAATAATAAATACTCAATATATGTACCTAAAATACGCATGTGCTCATAAGGATTTTGCCACAACAAACATGGCCTTGGGCTGTATTGCTGTGTGTGTGTGTGTGTGTGTGTGTGTGTGAATCAGATGGAGTCAAATGCCCACAAACCTCAGGGCCTGCTATTGCTACTGATTTATGGAATGGACCTTCTATATGGGTCTTCCTGGACTAGAGACCCATCAGACATCCCAGGAAATGTAGAGCAGATAAGTTTATAGGGTACTATGGCAGCTCTTTCTATGGGGTAACATTTTGCTCTAGGATTCCTTAAATTTTAAAAATTATTTTATGGGTATAACTATTTTGATGGTGGAATGTCTGTTCTCACCAGTGTGTGTCTGGTGACCGGGGAGACCAGAAACTCACCAGATTCCCTGGAACTGGGGTTACAGATGCTTATGAACTACCATGTGGTGCTGGGAATTGAACCTGGGTCCTCTGGAAGAGTAGCCAATGTTCTTAACTGATTAGCTAGCTCCTCAGCTCACCCTACTCCCTTTGCAGGCAGAGTCTCAACTATGTAACCTCGACTGCCTTGGAACTCATTCTGTAGACCAGGCTGGCCTCAGACCCACAGAGATCTACCTCTTGCTTTCTTCACAGTGCTGGGATTAAGGATGTATGCAGCGTGGCTATCTGCCTGGGATTCTTGTATTCTAAACTTGGTCTGCTATTGTGGCCACAGACATTTAAACTGTAAAATGTAACAGAGATAAATCAGATAACCTCCATGCATACACCTTTAACACAAACCTGCAGTCAAACCTTCCCTATGCCAGCATTTTCAATGATACCTAAATCTATACGTTCATCTATAGGGTTGCCAGTATAGAAACATGTTTTGTTTGAGAATAGAAAAGGCAGGGCAGGAGAGGAGGGTATAAATGTCTAGTTTTCAGTCTTTGAAAGTGAGGCTGGATTTCGGGACTTTATCTTTGTTCTATTCAGAAATGGATATCTGTTAGTCCACAGGCAATTTCAGGAGCCTGCTTTTGCAAACACTGGACTTAGGAGAGGCCTTCTAGGTGGCTGGTGTAGAGAGGCCCAGGCTTCCTGTGTCTGTGTACCTTCACAAAGGTAGCGAGGTAAGAACACATCCCAGTCTTAGTAAAAGGAAGCCAAGTGCTCTGGGGACACATTGTCTTCTTTGATTAAGTTCATACTTGTCAGTTCCCCAGACCCAGAGGTTCTGTCAGAGTGTGTACAGCCAGGGTGGACCTCACTGTTTGGTTTTGATTCCTGCTATAGCGAGGAGTAGTGGACACACACACACACACACACACAGGTATGAAAAAAGCTAGTTAACAAGCAAGACTGAACACACTTCTCCATCTGAGCTACATGCAACAAACAGAGAATACATGCAAAAGACCTGTTTAACACATGGGAGAGAAGGGTGCTCTGTCAATGACTCAAGAGTCGCAGACTTACAGCCTGCCACTTGGACCCCCTCACATTTCCCCAGCTCACTGGCCACTCCCCATTTCAGGAGCACGTATCTCAGTTTTAATAAACGGTCTCCATTTCTGTTACGAACCATTTGTGCCTGGCTCAGTTCGTTGGCCTTGGCCAGACACAAGACTCACACGGATGCGGAAGTCTCAGTGGGCGCCCCTGGACTTAGATGTGCATCTGTGACATTGGCGTATTCATTAATTTCCTTTCTGTAAAGCACTTGGCTACTCAAAAAAGACTTAGTGGGGGGAAAAGCGAGGGATACCCCTCCTCTCTCAGGCCCCTAGCAGAATGAAGAGCCTGGACACTGTGGATTTCCTGCTCGTGGCTGTATCTGAACTTCATGAGAACCAGCAACACAGGACTTGAATATTGACAGAGATGAAATGCCCCATAGGAAAGCCATCATTCAGATCCCTGAACTGGGGCCGTGGAAGCACTGAGCTCAGGAGGAGGTCAGCGGTGGTTTGTATTCTTCCAAGAGATGAGGACAAAAATTCTCTCTTATTTTTATTGTAGTTCTTTTGTATTTAATATACAAGAATTTGACAAAGTACTACAGTATAATCATCTAATAATATCCATTTTACCCCATAAAATTATTATATCCAGTCTTAAAAAGTTAAATATGTCACTATTAGAAGACAGCCACATAAAACTCAGTTTGTAATATTAAAAATCGTAACATGACACAATGTTATCAATCACATTCCCCAGCAATATTAAACTTTCCTCATTTTTCTTTAATTTTGCATTTTTAGTGTAACAAATTGAGATTAAAGCAGCAGGCTTTTGTTCCCAATCTCTTGTCAGGGAGTGGCAGGAAAGAGAACAGAGCTGAGGCAGTAACAGGCCCCAGGAACCCGGGATGCTCATAATGCCTGAAGCAGATGATTGCGGTCTGGGATCCGCACATGCGCAGTGCGGGACCAGAGTCTTTAGGACGAATGCCTCTCTGTGGAAGGACTTGGTCCTCTCTGTGGGTTTTGATGAACTCTCAGAATGTTTTACTTTAAAGGCAGAGCAACCTGTCATGTTTGGAGTTATTATTTTTTAAATGAGCATGTAATATAGCCTAACACAAATGACTGCCTCCCTCAATCGTCCCCTGGAAAATTTAAATGGCAACAATGTTTCCCTGTGAGTATTGAGAATGCCTTGGTGTGATCATTCATTGTGTTTCCCAAGGAAACAGAGCTCCTTTTGTTTTGCTAATAAGCAATGGGATCTCTCTCTCTCTCTCTCTCTCTCTCTCAATTTTAAGAATCTTTGTGATTAGGAATAAAGTGGAGATTTCACAATAAAATTTAAATATCTTAGCAGGCTCTCCTTTAGCTTGTGCCGGCTGCTGTGTCAAGCAGTCATGCATTAATGGTTAATCTTACCAGGCTTTCCAGCCGTTCCTGGATTCTGCTGCCTCAGCGCCGAATCATTTGCACAAAGTAGCACGCAGGTTCTCTGGTCTTCTGGAGCCTGGGAGATTTTGTGTAGGTGTGGGAGAATGTGACTCATTTGCTGACCTCATGAATTCCCTGCTCGCTCTCCACAAGAACAAGGTCCCCGATGTCTAGTCTCTTTCACATCTTGAGTATGTTCATGTGGCTTGAATGGCAAGCGTTTTTAGTGTCACTGAAATCCACAATAGGCGTTTGCAGGTCTCTTCGAGTTTTTGTGTCTGCGAACAGTGTTTTGAGAGGACTTGGCAATCTTCCTTGAGATGTGCAAGTCTGCTCTTGCCAAAAGAAGAAGCTACGGTGACAGAAACTCAGGGGGGCTGCGCACAGCTGCTCCGTGCTTGATACTCTCGCTCTGTGCTGCCAGGCTGAGAAGTCTTACAGCCAAGAGTCCCCTGCCTCTGCAGAGACGGACACAGACGGTCTCATACAAGTTCACCAAGTGCTTGTTAGGTACCCCTCTTAGAGGTGGAGAGGTATCTGCAATGTATATGTGGTTTGGTCTTCGTGTGGGTCCCCTAACAATTGAAGCAGAGGACTGTCTCTGACTCTGTTGCCTGCCATTGGATCTGCTTCCCCTACCAGGACTTCCTGGTTTGGCCTCAAGGGGAGAGTAGGTGCTTAGTCCTGCAGGGACTAGATGCCCAGGGTGGGGTGGTCCTCAAGGGGGCCTTCCACTTCTCTGAGGAGAAGGGAATGGGGTAATGGGGGGAGGGATCTGCAAAGGCAGGACTGAGAGGGGGTTATGATTGGAATGAAACCTGAATAAAAAAATTATGAAAAAAAAGTAGAGAGAAGGTAATGAAAAAGAAGCCATCATCTGCCACATGGTGTGCCTGTCCTCTGTGGCTGTGGGGCAGTGTTTACTCTGGGATGGGAGAGGGAGACCTCAGGGGGTAAACAGAGATGGGCATCTGCAGAAGGATCTGGGAAGAAATTATAAATCCAGGTCCAGGGCAGTGTGTAATAAAAGCAGTGACTTACGGTGCTAAGGACTTGGGTAGCCGGTTTTAAGAACGCTTTCCGGTGCCTTGGTTCACGGAGGTTCTCACAATAATTTAGTGTTTTCCAAACAATAAAGCGAAGGCATCGGCTTGAGGTCAGTGCATAGCTTTCCCTGAACTCTGAAGTTCTGAACATCCCACTCGTTTCAGTGTAGGAGCTAATCACAAATCATTTGTAATTTTGGTTGGGTCTTTGTGATAATGACCCTGGTTTGGAGTGCAGGCAGTAATAAAATATGCTTGTCAAAGAATAGTCAGAGCGCAGGAGGATTCTGGCAGGGCAGCACACTGGTTTTGTTAGACGTGCGCTCAGTCTGCGTTCAAACTTATATTTGTCTGGTGTTTTGCCATTTTCCAATCTGAACATTCACTCATTCATTCAAATCTTACTGACTCCAAGGCTCCACTTACTATTGGTTGGTCCTCTGGGTCAAGCCACAGGGTTCGATTTTCTGCCTATCTTGCCTAAATGCTTTGGGACTGACAAGATCCCATTCTGAGCTACCCTGCTGGCTCTGAGTAAGCTGTCTGTGACCTCACAGGAAAGCAAAGGGCAGGACTCACACAGGACTGTGGGCTACAGTTTGCCTGTGTAGTTTGCTCTGGATAACTAGTCCTGTCGACTAGTCAATAGCACAATAGCTGCTGTCAAGGGTTGGAATTCAATTTGGGTATAAGAATAATATTCATGGCTCCCTGTGCATTTTATGGGCTATTTGAGCACAAAGCAGAGATATTTCATGGGATTCTCAAAGGTCTATTTTATATCTTCTGTTCACAAAAAAAAGCCAGTGAAAAAAGGTGGAAACGTTTTCATAGAAGGACAGTGTTTATAAAATGGCTGTGTTGTCCCATGTGGTTATTTAGTTTTTGGACTTTGGGCAGAAGATGAAAGGCGAGGAAGTGTGTGTTTGGGTACAGCAACGTAACTATGTAACCGTGTGTCATTGCCACTCTTGGATTTGCTTAGCAAACACGAGCATGTGGAGTGAAGTGGAGTCCACTTTCCTACTGTGGCTTCGCCTTCTGCCACCGAACACAGAAAATGTGTTGATTTACCCTTAAGCTTTCAAACTGGGCGCAGGGCTTGTTGATGACGCAGCTTTTATGCACGCATATTCTTCCTCATGGTAATTCAGGCCTGGGGACGAGTTTCCATGGATGACCAACTATTGGTCTCAAGTACTAAGACTGCACACCCAGGGTCTCTTCCAGGATATTCTTCTCTTAATGCGAGGGTTTCATAGCTTGCTTTCCATCAGCTCATGTGCTTGTGTCTGTTTCTGAAACTGCCAAGGAGCAAGCAATTCCTGCAGCTATTCCTATAGAAAGAAGAGGGAGTGTGTCTGTAAAACTCAGCGCTTACTCATCACACCAGTGGTGAGAAGCAGCTAAGCACAAAGCTTTGTCACTGTGCCGAATGTGATTTGGACCATTGTTCTCCCTAGAGTCCTAGTTGCCCTGCCAAGAGCGACCCCTCTTCCTCCTCACGTAGCTCATGGACACCTTTGTCACATACAGGTCGGGCCAGACACTGGCAACCAACAGCTTTCACGGGGAGGCAAACACTCAGATCTGAGAGGTTGAAGGAGACTGTTCAGGAGCCACTAAGTCTCCCTCTCCTCTACAAAAGGAAGAGAGAACCTGCCTGAACCAAATAGAAACAGCTGTGGAGTTCGGGCCAACCAAGGCTATGGGAAAGCGCTGTCTGGTCTCTATGCTCACCCACCCAAGATCTCTGCCATTCCCCACTGTCCCCCTCCCACAGTTCTGGAATTCTTACTTGGGGATACTTGTTGTTTTTCTGTGAACCTCCTCCCCTGCACCTTCTCCCTCATGAGCATATTTTGGGGCCAATGCATTCCATAGGAAAGTAGAAGATTCTTATTTCCTTTCAGACAAATTGTTCAACATTCACTTTTTGCACAAGGAAGCAAACAGGCACAGCGGCCCTTGAATATTCTTGGGGTGTGTGTTCTTTGCAAGTTACAGTTCTGTGTACGTTTAGCCACGGCAAGTTTAGACCCTTAGCACAGAACACTGCTCCTACACAGGACAGTAGTGGGATAATGCTATTTTTTAGAGGTTCTTGCTGTTTCATACATGGTCTGTCTGTCCTGGAGGTCTTTTGCTTCTGAAGGCTGATGCACCCAGTGGTTTGTAAACGCCCACTTGCTACCATTGTGGGCGGTAAGAACCGGGTCCTGGTAACTTGACCACAGCTAACTTGTTTGCTCAGATGTTTGTTCTGCTTTGCACGGTCAACTGTTTTTTAAAATCTTGGTAGATGCTGTGGCTCCCCACAGTAATGCAAGTGTGCTGTGGGGGTGTAGAATCCCAAGCAGTGGGGAATCCTCAGGCTGTTTGCACTTGTTTTGAAATAACAGATTTGACTTTGCAAGTAGCTCAGGTGGATCCAGCTGGTCTGCTCAATCAGTAGACCAGTGTTGTTTAGGCTTGGGCTGTTGCCTTCATTGGGCCTGACAGCACTAGGAGCTTCTGGATCAGCTCTTCTTATTCTGCTTTAGTCTCCACCCCCAACTCCTTCCCCTCCCTCCTCTTCCCTTCTCTCCCTTCCCTTCCTCTCCTTCTTTTCTCTCTCTCCTCTCCTGGGTCTGATGCATCCTTGAACTGGCCGCATAGCAGAGGACAACTTAAACTTTGGATCCTCTTGACTGCTTCCAAGTGCTAAGATTATGGGATATAGCTCCACTCCAGTGTCTCAGTCACTGTACTATTGCTGTGAAGGGAACCAAATATTCAAATATATGAGCCTACAGGGGCCATTCTGTTCAGAATCCCACGTCTAGTTTATGCACTGCTAGAGCTTGGATCCAGGGCCTTGTGCATTTGAGACAAATGTTCAAATGCTTTAGATGAGAACTGGGCCATCTAGGAGAAAATTCTTTCTGAAATTTGGTGTCACACTTGCCATCCACAAATGAAGCTTCTCAGGAGGAAGACCAGGTATTATGAGAGGAGATAACCATGATGCACCTGTCTTTTTAAAGCTGGAGGCAGCTTGGGTATTAGTCTAAGGAGGATTATCTGCCCAGTTTCTGAGTCCAGCCTGCTGCTCCATCTCAGTGAAGTGGGAATTGCAGTAAGAACACAGTGCTTCATTCCTCCGCCAGGGCTTGTGGACATCTTTCCCTGGTTACGTTTTGCCTTCTAGAAATCCCTCTGTAACACTGAGCTGACAGATTGTTGACCTACTGCTTATTGATGAAGTATAGCTGTCTCCAGCAAGCTACTCACAACCAACTCAGCAAGCCAGCAGACAACCCGATGTAGCATCCCCAGCCAGCACGACAATATAATTTAGCCAATTAAGAAAACAAAGCATGTATTGATCATAAGATGCAAACAGAAGATGTGGTCCGGTTGCTGAGTTCAGAAAGTCCATGATTGGTGATCTCTTCCTATAAGGTGATGGAGCAATGATTCAATGATGTTCTTAAAACTTCCAGTAAATTTCCATCATTTCAAATCCTACAGAGGCCATTAAATCAAGGCTGATTTGGATGTGAATTTTTTTCTTGTACAGAAGCCCATAAATGGGATCAGATGGTCAAGGTAGTTCGAGTAAGTGGCAACTATTAATTTTATTGAAAAGACTGCCCACAACTGACGGGTCTCATTTGAAAGGGTTAACTAGCATCCCGCTAATGGAAACACTATCACAAGACAAAGTGATAGAGTTTAATGCACCCTGCTTTGAATTCAGAGTTCATGTATAGTCTAGAATAAAGGCTAAATGAATTTACAGTGCTTTGCCACGGAAGACTGGGTTATGCTGAAGGATGTGTAGATTGGGCACTAATCAGAGATTCTGGGATCCTGTGTGCACTGGAAGGTTATAACCCAAGATCCCCTTACTATGGGAGTGAGGAGGTAGCTTCTGAATGACAGTGAGCGTGGGGCATTTTGCATGAAAAATAACCTCTCATAGACGACCCTGCTCTTTTCTCTTCGCATCTGACAGTAATGAGGGGAGAGGGGACTGTCCCCACTGTCTGCATTATTTACACCTAAGCAGACTGTATGGGCAGAGTGGGCCTTCCATTCTAGTGACAGGGTGGAAAGCATGTCTCAGAAAGCCATTTCGTCAATTGACTTTAGCAGGAAGAAGTAGAAGTCTTTTTCTTTCTGCTCACTCTTGGGTCTTCCCAATGAGACCCAGATGAAAGAAAAGACATGGAAATGCACAAAAGTGACTGCTGGTATATATTTTTTCTCAAGTCCCTATTTTGTTAGAGGTGTGTGTGTGTGTGTGTGTGTGTGTGTGTGTGTTACTTTTCTGTGACCAAATACCTTAAAAGAAGCAATTAAAGAAGGGAGGATTTATTTTGGCTCTTAGTTTGAGGCTATAATCCACCATGATAGCAAAGGAGAGGCGGGGCCCATGGCTGTGGGACTGCATATACATGGGGACTCTCATATCTCCATGGACTAGGAAGCAGAGAAGTTGGTCTGGAACCATGGCAGGGCTACACCCCAGAAGCCCCTCCCTGAAAGGGACCCACTTCCTCCAGATAAAGATTCCACAACTTACAAAAACAATGCCAGCAGGTGGGGAATCAAGTTTCCAAAAGATCCAGGGGGAATATTTCACTTCCAAAGCATGCTAGTGTAGAATGCTCTGAAATTCACATCAAAGCTTCTTTGCTTAGAGGTCCAGGCCTTCCCTTCAGTGAATCCCATGGAGGCACTCACTTCATTTGGGCTGCTGTCTCAGGTTCCTAACATCCTCTAGTTTCAGCTGGACCAAGATAGCAATATACCCACATAAATAACCAAAGACTGCCCCTCTTTTTCCTGACTAAGAAAATGGCTTTCTCTGTGTTGAAATTCTAGCAACCTCATATGAGGAAAGGAAAGACTCCTTTTCCTCAACATATTTGATGAAGCTTTCTTGGGTCTCACTAGGTTCCAGAGCTTACCACTGATCTGCACTGTGGTTACACTCAAGGTGTTGGGGCAAGACTTGAGTTTTCTTTCAAGATATGCCTGGTTGCTATCACAGGGTTCAGAACTGTAGGTCATGCTGTCTCTACAATAGCATTACTGTGTATTTCTGATAGAGGGTACTTTGTGCCCATGCTTTCTCACCTGACACATGTGCCCCTTCTCTGTATGACTGTCTTCTTGATGTGCTCTCAGTGTGAACACTTGTTTTTTCGTACATATATGCTCTTGTTCTCTGTGAGCTGCCCTCTTACTTGCTAAACAGAATCCTGTTTGGCCTTCTTTACCCACTTAGGAAAACATCCCGAGTGGTTTTCCCAGCTTGAAACCAACCTGCCAGGTATAGAAGCAGCGAGTCTGACATGAATATATTGAAAGGGGGAAGTGATGGGTTTGCTCCACACTTGAGGGCTTTCTGAATGTACATGGCAACCTCAGATAAAGGGGAATGAGTCCCAAAGGCATGAGCTGTGCAGAGCGTGGGCCATCTTGGAAGTCCCATGGCCATTGGGTCATATCATCTCTGACTGGAATGATGTCCAGTGTCCTCCTGTGACCATTCTGAACTTCATAGGAACCATCTATATGTAATGCTATTCCATTGGCTAGTTACCTCCTGAGAATGTTTTGCTCTCCTTTGTGTATGGGATATATTCGATATATTCCATCTCTTTCTTCAAGCAAGAGTAGCATCAACAACACGGCATTAGCTGATACTTTTAATAAGTGATAAATCAAAATTTCCAAGTAACTACATTACAAGACTTTAGATCCAGCTGCATGGACCTAGGTGACCTCCCAAAATGCCATTTGGCTAACCACTAGCCTGAAACCTCCCTGCCCATTTTTAAAAGCCCATAAAAATACTGCATGTTCATAAATTATTTTCCATAATTCTGTAGCCCAATCTTCACCTCCAAGTCCCAAATCCAGTGTCAACACCAATTCAAATTAATAAATGCCTCTGGTCACTCCATTCTGTCAGTATCCTCTGTGACTGCAAACAGTTGTCCTTGAGGGCTAGGAGTTCGTGGACTATGATAGTTAATGTTTTCAACTTGCTAGGATCAAGAGTCATTTAGGAGACAAGCCTCTGAGGACCTCTGTGAGGTAAGCCCATGTGAAATTATTTTTGTTAAGTTGAAGTGAAAAGTCTGGTCCACTGTGGGAGGCACAATTCCCTAGGCTGGGATTCTAGACTACATAAATGGAGAAAGCAAGTTGAGCATACATCGCTTTCTGCTTCTTGGCTGTGGGTACAGTGTAATAAGCTGCTTCATGTTCTTGCTGTCTTGACTTCCCTATCATGACAGAAAATACCTTGAACTGTGCGCCAAAATAGATCCTTCTATAAGTTGCGTTCATTTGGGACATTTTGTAAGAGAGTCAGGAAAAGAAACAAAGATAGTGAATGCATGATTCTCATATGTACTCACAGAGGATATTGGCATCTATTAGATCTATTAGTTTGAATTGGTATTGACATTGGATTTGGGATTTGGAGGTGGGGATTGGGGTACAGAATTATGGGAAATGTTTTATGATCATGCAATATTTGCCTGCGAATGGAGCATGGTAGGGCTCCAATAGTTATTCACCAAGCACTCACCAGTGAATACATATTCTACTGATTCTGCATAAGCTCAATGATATCCATGTGCTGCTTAAGATTAGGGGTACATCACTGCTACCAAATGTCACCAAATTGCTCCCAGGCTCCCCCTCTTCCCAGCAGTGATCCACCTGTCACTGAGACCTTTAACCTGTTGATTCAGGCGTATAAGGCAGTGCTATGATTCTGGGCAGAAGTGAGTGTTCCAAGGGGCATGAAACTCTCAGATCTTATGCCCACAGGGATAATGTCCACGAGGGAGCCCAGAGTTTAAAGCACTAAGCCTTTTGTTCCACTATAATAGTTAATCTTAATTGTCAACTCGATGGGATTTGGAATCACCATGGAGACATGGTGAAGATATAAGCCTCTGCCTATATCTTCAAGGGATTTCTAGGTTAGGTTAAGTGGGGCAGGAAGAATGACCAACCCTAAAGTGAGCAGCGTCATTCCATGGACTAGGGTACTGGAGTGAATAAAGAGGAGAAAGGAGCTGAGCACTGGCTCATCTGACTGTGGGTTTGAGGGACCAGCTTTCTCAAGCTCTTGTTACCACACCCTCCTCACCATGATGGTCTGGACCCTTACAAGGTGAGCCAACATAAACTGTTGTTTCCTGAGGTCGAATTTGTGAGGGACTGTGTCTCAGGAACAAAGCCCTGCCTGGGATGAGCTGCTGGGTCAGTGGCTCTTGGGTTCCAGACTCCTGGTGTCCCTCTTCCTCACACACTAAAGTCAAGTGTGTGCCACTCTGAGAGCAGCTTATCTGTCAGAGGCTGTGCCAGTCAAGGCCCAGTGATTATAAGAGAGCCCCAGACCTGAAGTCTCATGGAGAGAGAGAAAGAGAGAGAGAGAGAGAGAGAGAGAGAGAGAGAGAGAGAGAGAGAGA
>JADRCH010000107.1:1510271-1521527 GCA_019843965.1 Rhynchomys soricoides | reverse complement strand
AGAGAGAGAGAGAGAGAGAGAGAGAGAGAGAGAGAGAGAGAGAGAGATTGCTGTGTAATGTGTGAGTGTGGAGATACGGAGCTCCTATCCTCACTGCACCCCATTCAGCAAGCCTGCCCCCCCCCAGGCCAGCCCAGTTCCCTGTATTTGAAGTTTTATGTGTGCTTCTTGGCCTGCCGGCTGACACTCCATTTTGAAGCAGCTTTTGGCTATGTTCTCTCTGCCTAACTTTCTCAGCAACTAGATCAGCTAGCCTCCAAATCATAAACAGTGTTAAAGAAGCCACATTTCCCACCTCCACTTATTTGAAGTTTAGCTTTTGATTCTGAGACCTCTGCAGCATTTCCTGGCACAACAGGCACAGAGGATGAAGCTCTGTGACCACCTCGTTTATATAGATCAAGGTTCACAGTGCACGTGTTAGCTAACTGTTTCTTCTTCCAATGCTGCAAGGCCAGTCTTAGTTCTGCCTTTCTGAACCAATGAACTTGGATAATGAAAGGGGATGGATGTGTCACCTTGGTCATAGCAGGGATGACAGAAGTATCTTTACCCTGCCCCACCTTTATTTATTTAATTATGTTCACTGAATCTGTAACTGTTTGTATGTGTGCATGTCTGTGTCTGAGGATGAGCGTTTGCATTAGGGTGCCTTCGGAGGCCAGAAGAATGTGTCAGATCCCTGGGAGCTGGAGTTACAGGCAGTTGTGAGTTGCTCAGCACAGGAGCTGGGAACTGCACTTGGGTCCTCCACAAGAGCAGAACATGGTCTTGTGCTGAGCCATTTCTCCAGCTCCCCATTAATTTCATCAACATTGTGTGTGTTGTGTGTGTGTGTGGTGTGGGGTATATGAGTGCCATGAGCATGTGTGGTGGTCAGAGGACATCTTGCAGAAGTTGCTGTCCTTCTGCCATGTGGCTCTCGGGTACCAAAATCAGGACATCAGGGCTGGCAGTAGTCACCTTTCTCATGGGGCCATCTTGCTAGCTCTTCCTTCTGTATATCAGTGTTAGACATTTGGGTGAAAACTTGATTGCCACATTGGCTTCAGACATTCATAATCCAGGGCCACAGAGACATAAGGTTGTCTCATCTGTTTCTGTCACCTGACCAAGTTCTCTGATGGTGAGTCGGAATTAACTCCTTGTTCTTTGCAAGCATGGTGGCAGATTCCTGAGGCGGTGTGTAGAGTCATACTTGCATCAGACCCTACTAGGAAGATGTTTAGACTTTGATCTTCCTCCACTTTGCAAAGTGAATTAATTTCTGAGCTTTATTGGTTCTACTGTCTTTAAATACACAGATTCCTTGGTAGAATGTCATAATATATTATATTCCAAACTTACATATTTGACTATTAAAAATTGCAATTGGAGTCTCTCTGTTTTGAGAAAAAGCCAATGGAATTCTGCTTGTTCAAGTAATATGTTCTCTGGGGAGTGTGCGAAGTGTGCCATTCCCTCAGTCCAAGGTTGTATAATCCGGGGTACTCCGGGAGATTGTTGTTCATCAGTAATACAAGCCAACTTTGCCATCAGCTTCAATTAAACAATTTCTTTTATATACAACAGGTTCTTACTTTGTCACCCTGGAGGTTAATATCAACTGTCCTCTGGGCATGCCTTTGGGATCTCAGCTTGATTAGGTTTAATTAACGTTAGAAGATCTACACACTGTGATTCCCGGTTGAGGATCCTGGATTGAATCAGAGGGAGGAAGTGGCTAGGTACAAATGTTTATCTCTGTCTGCTTCTTCCCTGGGGATTCAGTGTGAGCAACCATCTCACCCTCCTGCCTCCCTGATGAACCTGCCAGATGGATTGTACTTGTGATCTGTGACTTACAATGAACCCCATCTCTCCTGAACAGCAGGGCATTCTATCGCAGTAACAGGAAATGCAACTAAGACAGGCTTAACACTAGACATTCACCTGCCTCAGCCTCCCCAATGCTGGAATTACAAGCATACTTGACTGTTAAACTCAATTTTGATGACATCTGCTGAGAAGCAAGCATAAGTACAATCTATGGACAAATTGAGATGGTGCATGCAGCTTCTGACGGTTGAAGAGACAAGACATTGATAGTCTCTATTAGCTTGGTAAATTCTTTTTCTACAAGGAAATCCAGACCAGTCTCTCTGAGTACTCCATCCTCAATCATCATTCTGAATTAGTCACCCTTCTCTGTGCCATCAAAGACACCTAGCACAGGTGACTTAAGGGGAAGGACAGTTAGACTCACAGTTTCAGAGGTCTCTGTCCATGGTCCTTGGCTCCATTGCCTCTGAGCTCACAATGAGTCAGAACAATGTGGTAGCAAGAACAGGAGCATGTACCCGAGGTTACTCACTTCATGATAGACACAAAGTGGAGAGTGAGTCTACACTCTCCCCCCCTATTGAGACAGTCTCTTAACATGTAACCTTGGCTGATCTGGGGCTCACTATGTAGACTAGGCTAGCCTCAAGCTCAGCATGTAAAGATCCATCTGCCTCTGCATCTTAAGTGCTGGGCTATTCTTTTCTCCCCATTTTTGCTCCCAGCTTTATGGGATGGTGTTGCTCACATTCAGGACTCTCTTCCTCTTTAGTCAATCTTCTCGAGAAATACCCTCAGACATACTGAGTCTTTCTTGCATACCTTTTATCTGATCAAGTAGAAAGTCAAGATTAACAACCTGCCCCCAAGTCTACTAGTCAGATCAATGCAAATACAATCCTAAAGCCAAACTGTCTACACTTGCTTCCCCATCTGCTCATTTATCTCAGAATGAAGCACGGGTTGAATCCATCTCTACAAGTCTACATAGCCTTAATACTGTTCAGAAGTTCAAGTCCACACTCCCATCAAAGACACAAGGCAACTGTGAGCCCCCATGACATGAAAAAAATAAGTTATGTGTTACCTGCATGAAGCACAGATCCACACCTGGCATCTGGAACATGTGGCTTCATGATAAGAACCTCAAAGAGCTTAGGCAGCTTTATCCCACTGACTTTGTTGGTTTGGCTCCATCAACATTCTCTCAGGTTGACTCTGGTCATTGCCCAAGCAGTCCTTGATGGACATTGGAATTTTCTGGTATCTCTAACTTTTGTGAATCTCCACAGAAGCTTAGGCTTTATCCACTCAGACTCACAGGAACTTCCTGCCAGGTTCTGACCTTGCCACTGTTGCTGGCACTCCCGGGCCTGCTTCTGTAAATCGAAACCTCTAGGACCTTCTGCATGCTTTTCTTTTGTGTGACACCGAACTGTGCCACCAGTTCAATCAGAGGAGGTCAGATTGCAGCACCCTCCTTAGATGGCCCTGTGCAAGTGGAGCACCAGACACACTGGCCTTTGTTCTCTGAGGCTTCCATGGGCAGGGTCCAGCTCAGTCTGTGCAAGTGGAGCACCAGACACACTGGCTTTTGTTCTCTGAGGCTTCCATGGGCGGGGTCTAGCTTGGTCCTAAGATGCCCTTTAAGTACCATGATATTTCTCCAGTGCAAAGCACTTGATTTTTTCGTAGACAGAGTTTATTTGACAATCATAGCCTCCCTGACCTCAGCTTTCAGCTTTTGCCCTTACTGGACGGAACACACTTTTATTTATTTATTTTATTTTATATCTTCTGCTACACCTTTTGTTCTATAAATGTGCCTCAAAGCTGCTAGCAAAAGCACGCCCCACCCTGAGCTCCAGCATGACAGGCCTGGGCTGCCCTGATATCTGCTCTATCAAATTAATTCTCTATCTCCATCATCTTTGGATCAGCTTCCCACAAAATATCAGGTCAGGGGGAAAGAAAGCCAGAGTGGGTTTTTTGTTTGTTTTGTTTTGCGTGTTTGTTTTGTTGTTGTTTTAATTCCATGATGCAGCAATGACCCTCTAGCCCAATGAAAGCCATTGTTCCGTCTGACGTTTGGCAAACTCACCCTTTACTACCTACAGTTTTCCTTTCCCTTTGTTTCTTTTCTACTTTCTGTCTCTTTCTCTTTCTGTTCTGTTTTGTTTGTTTTCCTTCAATTTCTTGAGACAGAGAGTCGCTATGTAGAGAGGCTTGCTGGCCTGCGACTCAGTACATAGACCAGCTTGATCTCAAATGTGCAGTATTTCCTCTTGCTTTGCCCGGTCCTGGGGTTATAGGCATTAGTCAATGGCCTGGCCCTACTTATTCAGGTCACATCACATCAGAATTCTTGTCCCCTGAGTTCCCAGCTGAGATCTCATTAGTCAAGGGTTTCCTGGGATGGTTTCTTCCTGAAAACCAGCTGTGAAGGTTTAAGGGCTGCATGGAAGCTTTTGCCACAGCAGTGACTGCCTCTCTAGTATTTTCTCCAGTATCCAGACTTGTCACTGTGATAAAGCACATGACACAGACCATTTAAGGAGGAAGGGTATGCTTTGGCCTGTGGTTTCAGACCAGGAAGTCTTTGGTTCCATTGATTAAGGCACAATGTCTTGGCAGTGAAAGCATGTGGCAGAGGCTAATTACCTCACAGTGTCCAGGAGGCATGGGGGAGGGGAATAGCTAGCTAGATATGGAGATAGAGAGACAGAGGAAGAGATAGAGAGAGAGGTTGAACTGGCTGGCTCTGTGTGTCAACTTGACACAAGCTGGAGTTATCACAGAGAAAGGAGCCTCCCTTGAGGAAATGCCTTCATGAGATCCAGCTGTAAGGTATTTTCTCAATTAATGATCAAGGGTGGGAGGGCCCATTGAGGGTGGTGCTATCCTGAGCTGGTCCTGAGTTCTATAAGAAAGCAAGCTGAGCAAGCCAGGGGAAGCAAACTAGTAAGCAGCATCCCTCCATGGCCTCTGCATCAGCTCCTGCCTCCAAGTTCCTGCCCTGTGTGAATTCCTGTCCTGACTTCCTTTGGTGATGCACAGCAGTGTGGAAGTGTAAGCTGAATAAACTCCTTCCTCCCCAACTTGTTTCTTGGTCATGATGTTTTGTGCAGGAATAGAAGCCCTGACTAAGAGAGAGATGGAGATCGATAGAGACAGATATAGTGATAGATAGAGACAGAGATAGGAGGGAGATAGAGATAGATTGATAGAGCTAGAGAGGGAGGGGGATCTAGTCTCTAGGAGAATCTTTAGTCCATCTTGTGTTAATTATTTTTGTTGTTACTGCTGTGAGAAAGAAGTAACCTAAGGCGATAAAAATTGAGTCCACCACAAAGCATGCTAAAACCACTGCGTCCACAATGGTGGGACCGTGTAACAGTGGCTATTCATACAATGTTAGCATTAACTGTTAGTTTGTCATAACCCAGAAGAGCGTGGGAAAAGAGTCTCAGTGAGGGATGTCTGTATTAGGCTGGTCAATGGGAGATTCTCTTAACTGAGCTCCTTGATGTGGAAATCCCCAGGCCAGTCTGAGAGGCACCATTCCCTAGCCAGGGAGGGACTGAGCTGGACAACATCAATGGAACAAGCAAACATGCAGAGAAGCAATCATGCTGTGTTCATTCATTGTCTCTGCCCGTGACCATGGATGTGAGAAGATTAGCTGTTGAAGCTCCTGCCTTAACTTCCTCACAAGGATGGATTATAACCTAGTTCTATAAGCCAAAGTAAACCTCCTCTTCCCTTCATGCTTTTTGTCAAGATCTGTCTATCTAATCTATCTATCTATCTATCTATCTGTCATCTAACTATTGTAAATCACAACCACAGAAACGCAACTAGATCGTGGTGGACCTGGAAGCGAAAAGAACAGGTTGGATCCAGAGAGTCAGGCATCACCCTCAGAGTCTGACAACCTACCTGCTCCATCCCTTTAATGACCTATTTCCACCAGCCAAGTCCCACTTCTAAAGTTTTCCACTGCTCCCTTTAATGGTGACTCTCTCCAGGGACCAAGCATTAACCCATGAGCCTTTGGGGACATTCAAACCACACAGCACTCCTCTTCTTCCACAGAGACCTCGAGCTTATGGCGGGGGCCCCAACCAGGGCAGGCATTCCCTCGTTAGTTTCAGACTCACCAGAGCTTTATTTTCCTGGTCTCCTAGGTGGTCTCAATCCAATCAAGCTGGTGATTAATGTTAATCATCACATTTTATTATGTCCCCTCGCTCCACTTCATCCAAACATGAATCAGTACATTTCCCTATCTGTAGCTGGGGACAGTAGATCCCACAGACTTGTTCTTTTCCTGTAACTCTCTCTTCTCTACATTTACATCTGCTTACTGTGGTCCTGGGGGATCTGGGTACACACACTGCTGAACGGGTCAATTAGAAGGCGTATTTACCTTGTTTGTCGAAGGATTCCCAAAGTCATTTCCCAGAACCAGAAGCAAACTAATTATCTCAGAGATGAAAAAGGCTCTCCCTGCACACACACACACACACACACACACACACACACACACTTCTGATCTAGCTCCCATCCAAGTAGAAAAAGAGTTTCTTGTTGAGAATGTCTGTCTTAAATCAAGTCAAACTGACAGGGTTAACATATTCCAGGAGAGGGTCTCTCTCGCTCTCGCTCTCTCTCTGCTTCTCTCTCGTCTTCTACCCCCTTTTCCCCCCTCACTCTCCCTCTTCCTTTTTCTCTCTCCCTCCCTCCTAGCTAATATACGAGAATAAGGAAAAAAATGTTGAGCAGAGATGTGTGGACTCACAGGGACACGAACCTAAGTCAGTAGCTGTAGCACTGTTGTAAGCCACTGGCGGATTTGTTGTAAGAAATGTGTTAGTGAAATCTGACAGGTGATGAAGGTGGATGGACAGGATGGAGTCAGAAGACAGTCAATTCCACGCAACCGTGTGGCTGAGAAAAGGGAGCAAACTGGGATGCTGAGTGGGAACCTCTAATTTGCTTGTGGAGGACAGAATAAAGGCTCCCTAGAGACGTCCGTGTTTTTGGAGCCTGGGAGTGTATGGCTTTTCATGGCAAAAGAGCCTCTGTAGATGTGATTGGAGTCAAGGACCACGGGATAGGGAAAGGATCCAGGGTTCTGAATGTGGGCTTTTGAGAAACACAGGGTCCCTGAGATGTGAGGTGTACCGGTGTACCAGAGGGGATTCGGAAGTGGGAAGCTGTGGCTGCTTACCTTGACCAAGGATGGGGATTATCCGCTGAAGAATGTGGTAGTCTCTAGTTGGTAGACAAGGCAGGGAAACGATTTCCTCGAAGTCTCCAGGGCTCACGAGACCCCGTGGACAGCTGGACTTTAGTCCTGTACCAGGCAGCAGAGACTTTCCATTATCTTTCAGTTCTAGACATGAATCTCTGTGATGTGTTTAAGAAGCCACAGGACACAGGCACTGTCTTAGGTTTCTGTGCTTTGATTAAACATAGGAACAAAAGCTACTTGGAGCAAAAGGATTTATTTCATCTTATTTTCATTTTATTTTTACATATTTTCAGTTTATTTTTACATCGTACTCTGCCATAAAGGAAGTCGGGGCAGAAGTTCAAGGCGGGAACCTGGAGGCAGGAACTGAAGCAGAAGCTGAAGAGAAATGCTCAGCGGCTTTCTTAAGGAACTCAGGACCACGCCCATATGTGGCACCGCCCACAGTGGGCTGGGCCCTCTTCTACCAATTGGCATCAGGGAAAAGCCCCGCAGGTTCACCTACAGACAATCAGATGGAAGGGTGTTTCTTAGGTGAGGTTTTTCTTTCTATTTGAGTCTAGCTTCTGACAACAAAACAAAACCCACCACCCAATGGGATGTAAGAAAGAGTCTTGACAAAGTTACCACGATCAGCATTTTGGGGAATCCCAGAGATTACTCAAGACTCCAAGTAATTATCGAAGAAGAGCTGCTTGGGATCCAGTACAACCAAGAGTTTTGAGATTTTAACGCATCTTCTCTCCAGTCTCCCCAGTTCTCTAGGCACTTTGGAAACCAGCACCCTCAATACGACAGCTGCGGGAACTGCAGCCGGTATAGCAACCAACGAAGAATCGGTCTGGGATTTGCCAAAGCTCCACGACCACTGTGCTGGGTAGTCATAAACCTTTAAAATTTTAAAAATGAAATTGTGCCTGTGCTTATGCTCAGGTAAGTTTATATGTACCACGTGTGTTCCAGTGCCCTAGGAAGCTAGAAGAAGGACTTGGATCCTCTGAAACTGGAGTTACAGGCAGTTGTGAACTGCCTGATGCGGATGCTGGGAACCAATTTGGTTCCTCTGTGAGGACAGCTGAGTGTTCTTAACTGTTTGGCCGTCTTTCTGGCGCTGTGATGGTTAATATTTACTTCCTATTTGACTGGACTTTTGAATCACCCAGGGGACACTAGTCTGCGTATCTGTGAGGTAAAGCAGGGAGGTTTACCCTGAATGTGAACAGCAGTATTCTATGGGAGGGGGATTCTGGACTGAACAGAAAGGAGACAGAGAGCCGGGTACTCACTGGCAGCTCTCTCTGTTTAGCTGCAAACATGATGTAACCACCTCACAGTCCTACTGCTGTGACTTCTCATTACAATGGACTGTGTCCCCCTTGAAACTGTAGAACACAGGAAATCCTTCCTTACGTTGTTTTGGTCCTAATGTTGAGAAAAGTGATTCGAACATCCTCCATGTGACCAGATTCACAGCTCTCTGAAGAAGCTCCCTCATTGGAGATTCTTTATTACCTGATTTGACTCAGAACTTACTGACGAGGAAAATCTGTCTCCAGGGCATTTGTTGATAACAGTCAGCTGCGAGTGTTTAGCATTCTAGTTGGCAGAGACCTAGCCTGGCTCCAACCCCCAGGGATGCTCCAGGGAAGAAAATGTCCATCTGCAGCACTGAAAACTGCTGATGCATCCTGGGAGCCCAGGTCTTTACTCTCCGAATACCCAGGAAACTACAGACCAACATCCTTCATAAGTATAAATGAGAAAAAAAAAATGCAGTGATGTGTTAGCAGGCCAAGATTATATAACACGAGTCAATGAGAATCCACAGATGGTTCAAAATTAAAAGGGAAATAACATGATAGAGAGATGACTCCTCCCCCAACCAGGACAAATATAGAAAAGCCATTAAGAATGCACTACTCATCTGTGATAGAAGTTATTTAGAAATGTGTGGTAGGAGGGAACTCTCCCTTGATTTGATAAAGTGCATCCATGCACTGTATGGGTCAGTGTCATCATGGCGTAAATCCAACAGCTACACCGTCTTTATGGGTAATAATGTTGAGCTTCTCCTAAGTTCAAACAGGAAGCAGATTTCCCCTTCTTACCTCTACTAGTTAACACGCACGGGACTTTCCAACCAGCAAAACCAGGCAAGAAAAATAAGTTTAAGGCATGTACACAGGAAGCAAAAAGGAAAAGTGTGTTCATTCACAAACGACACAGTTGTGTATATAGAAAATAAAATAGAAAATAAACAAGGCACATGGACACACACAGAGGATGGGGGGAGGGTTAGGGGAGGGGGGATAGACAGAGACCCATAAGAAATGATAAACAATTAGCGACTGGTCATAGGATAATATACGAGATTGATATAAAAAATCAGTTTTGTTCTAAGCAAACACAGCTCAACAATAAAATCAGTAGTATGTAAAAAAGATTAAAATAGAAGTTAATTTAACAAAAGAAATATCAGACCTGCATGTTGAAGAGCATTAACATGCTCAGAAATTAATAGGGATCTAGGTTTACGGATTAGGAGGCTCCATATTGCAGAAATGAAAACTCTTCAAATCAACCCAGGTGTTCGAAATCCTAGCAGATTTTGGAAAAGGATTTTGACAAACAGTCCCTAGATATTTACATGCTGAGGATGGAGAGATGATTCTGCATCAGGGGTATCAGCTGTACAATCAAGAGGAGTGGGGTTTGGACCCCAGCAAGTGTGTACCAAGCCAGGTGTCTCATGTTGTCTGGCTCCAAGTGTAGGTGGTGTGTCTCTGTGTGTGTGTGTGTCTATGCATGCCTGTGGTGCGTGTGTCTGTGTGGTGGCTCTGTGTCTCTGTGTGTGTATGCATGCATGTCTTTTTGTGTGTGTGTGTCTATGTATGTATATCTCTGTGCTGTGTGTGTCCCTGTGTCTATGGTATTTGTATGTGTGTGGTATGTGTGTGTATGTGTGTGTATTCATATGTGTGTGTGTCTGTGTTGTCTGTGTGTCTTTGTGTGCGTGTCTATGTGTGTGTGTCTTTGTGTGTGTGTCTATGTGTGTGGGATGCATGCCACAGCATGAGTGTGGAGGTCAAAGAACAACTTTTGAGAGTTACTTCTTCCAGCATGAGGGTCCTTGGGATTAAACTTGGGCCATCAGTCTTGGCGGCAGACACCTTTATCCATGGAGACATCTTTCTGACCCTAAAAGTCTTAGAACAATTAAAGAAAATATTTACAAAACACATTTCTAGTCAAGGGTTTGTTTAGAATTTATGAAAAACTCTCTTAAAACTCAGGGAGAGAATGACAACACACACACACACACACACAACATAGACAAGGACAGGAATTGGCGTTTAGTGTAGGAAGGTGTATGGATGACCAAAAAGTACGTGGACAGGTGCTCAGCCTGCAGACAGCAGATATACGTAAACAACACCGTTTCACACCCACTGGTAAGACTGGTAAGAGTCTGCATCAAAAGACAGACAGCAGATGGCATTTGTATTGATCATTTTTCTTATTGCTGAAACAAGATATTTGACCAAAGCATCATAAGAAAGAAAAGAAGGAAGAAAGGAAGGAAGGAAGGACGGAAGGAAGGAAGGACGGAAGGAAGGACGGGAGGAAGGAAAGAAGGACGGAAGGAAGGAAGGGTTTCTTTTGGTTTCCAGCTATAGGGAATGCTGTCCACCAGGGCAGGAAGGTGTGGTACCAGGAGTGTGAGATACCTGCTCATATGTCCACAATCAGGAGGCAGAAAGTTACGAATGCTGGTGTCCAGCTGGCTGGCAATTTCCCCTTGTTTCACCCAGCAGGGGATGCTAGCCTGTGGAAGGGGGCTGCCCACCTTCAGCATGGGTCTAATTAAGTTTCACTGGACACCCTTTTGCACATGTGCTCTAAGGTGTGCCTCCTAAGGGATTCTAAATCCAATGAAGTCATTACAGGGTTCCAGTTACCTACCTCATTCTTCATTGAATGTTTCCAAACAAGACCTTCTATCTACACATGTATACTTTCCTGGAAGACTTTAATTCTGGGAATAGCTATCAAAACATACAAGAAAGAAACTCAGAAAGCCTCATCTCTCCTTTCCCCTGCTTGCTGGGTACCTGGCAGCAGCAGAAACGACAGCCAGACTCTCTATGAGTGCACCTGAGGATGGAGCAGCAGCAGAA
>JADRCH010000107.1:1376220-1506648 GCA_019843965.1 Rhynchomys soricoides | reverse complement strand
TTGTTACCCCGCAGGCTGTGAGCTGGATACTTGTTACCCCGCAGGCTGTGAGCTGGATATCTGACATGAGAGGATGCATACCCTCTGAGATGTCTGGAGGAGGGGACAGGTCTTTTGGAACTGCAGTTACAGAGGGTTCTGAGTTGTCCTGCGCAAGTTAGAAACAAAGCCCTGTCTTTGGAAGAGCAGCCAGAGTCCTAGATGCTTTTCAATTCAGTGCAGGTGACAAGCAAGAGTTACTGTGACAGAGTTACAGGTGACGTTTGTTGGGCTAAGCTACCGCTCACCCAGTCTTGCAGTTTTGAACCTCTGCAAATGGAGTCTGGGATACTGCATGCCCTACTGTGGGTCCTACTGTGGGCCCTACTGCGTGCCCTTTCTAGAGAGGCTGCAGCCCACACTCTGTACCTAGAACAGCTGGTACCTGCCAGTAAATAGAACAGGGTCACTCTGAGGCTGCAGAAAGAGTATTTGAGCCTAACATGGGAAGGATATCCTGTTGTTCTTAAAATATCACTATTGCGATAAATTTAGAGTAAAGCACCATGTCTTTCCCCGGTCAGATGTGAAGGACAGTGTGTGCTCAGTGTGAGCCAAACATATTTGTATTTAGTGTCTTGTCAAGCCTAGATGTGAGATATGTGTTCTGGGCGGAACAAGAAACCTGGGGAGAAGGGAGAGGTAAAGGTGACTGCTGCATACACACATCCACGCCCAGAACCCACACAAAGTATGTCAGTAACCCCCATGCTCTACAGAGGCAGGAAACCAGAGACTGGAGAATCCCCAGGGGCTCTAAGGAGAGCTGGCCTGGCATATGCTGAGGCAAAAACTAAACGTGTCTCAAGGGAGGTGGAAGGAAGGACCAACACTCTAGGAAGGCTGTCTACATGTGGGAGGAGGCAGGTGCATGCCCACATTCACACGCATGTGCACAAACATGCACCTCCCTCCACATACAGAAGACAAAATAAATTAAAACTTCTGCTTTATATATAACATATAAATTTACACACACGTGCACACACACACACATTTCTGTGTAACAAAGGCTCATGATGTATCCACAATATATACCTTTAAAAATGAACCTCAACATCATTTGTTTAAACTGTGTTGGGAAGAAACATGAAAGAGAACCATGAACGTGTGTCCAGAGGTACCTCCCATGCCGTCATTCCCCACGCCCCATGACACTCTTTCACGGTGCTCCGAGGACACTTTTTGAATTACTAGCTGGTATCACAAAAGGTTCTGGTAATACTCCCATTATGGAGCTCAGTGTTCCCAAATACTGCCCAAGGCTGCACTGAGAAAGCGTCTTTTGGTAGGAATTTTACCAGAGTATAACTGTAATGCAAACACATTATCCTCCAGTACAAGGTCTTGTTGGAAAGATGCGGGCAAGCTGTGCATTGAGAGACTTGGCCAAGCAAGAGAAAGTTCTAGAGGGCACATTAGCAGATCCTGGCAGCCCTTCTCAAAGTCCCAGATGTCTCTGCTGATGGATGAGTAATGACAGGGCTGGCTGTTGGACGACAGACAGCTTGTGTAGGGAAAATGTGGGGAGCGGCTGTTACAGGTTCTGGCCACTAGATGTCACTAGTGCTGCTCGGTGCCAGGCGTTATCCCCAGCATTGCGCTGCTCAGGGTTTTTCTATTCAAAGTTAGGCCGTGTCTTTATTGAATATGAGATAGGCTCTTCGCGAGTTTAATTCCACATTAACCACCGAGTCTTTTAAGGATTTGGTGTCCTCCCGGAAGTGCAGTTGCGGAAGTAAAGGCGAGCAGGGTGGGTGGGATTAGCAGGGAGTGGCAGGCACCTGGAGGAGAGAGTCCACTAAAGAGTCTCCTCTGCTTCTGTTTTCTGCTTCCCTATCTCATTTCTCAGCCAGGACCCGAGTAAGTGTGTGCTTCTCTGTGGGTATGTGTCAAGGCTTCCCTGTCACCGGTCTCCTGGTACCCCGGGCAACACTGAGTTATGTCTTCTGTGGCTCACACGAATGGAGGTTTCCCTTCTGTTGGACACGTGTTTGCTAGTTTCCCGGATGTGTGCAGCATGATCCTAAATGTCCTTTCGTGTCACGAGTGCCGCTCGGGACCAGGTGTGTTCCCCCTGCGTTTCGCTGCTCTTTGTTTTCCTATTCAAAGGTAGGCCTCATCTTTACTGATGGTAGGCTCGCTGGGTAGAGAGAGGCTCTTTGCTTGTTGAAGTCAGTGTTGACCATCGTGGGGTTTCAGGATACTCCTTGTTGGGAGATAGACTGTGTCCCCTGGAGGGAGTTGTTGAAATGCTGGCTATAGCCAATACCTGTGATTTGATGATGTTTGGAAATGAGGCATCGGGAGATGAAGTCAGATTTAGGTAAGGTCATGTTTTGCAGGAGTGTCTGTTGAGGGATCCTCTGGGTGGAGAAGTAGCAACTGGAGCGATGCGCCAAGCCAAGGGATACCACGGTCTGATGACAGCCACAGAGCCAGAGGAACTAACCTTGTCACCCACAACCTTTGGGGGGAAGGACTTCACCTCTTGATCCTCGGTCTCCATTGGTGTTGTTTCAAGACACCCGATGTGTGGGTCGGACAGACTTTGCCAACCAGTCATTCTGCTGTGTATGTGTCATGCTCTTACCAAACCCAGTTCCATTCTGTCCCCCAGGACCACCCGTTGTCCTACCCCGATCTCTTCCCCTGCCTCTTCTTTCTCACCTGGCCTCTCTCACTCTCTGGGTACCAACCTGACACTGTCTCTTACGCTCTGTGAAGTCTTGCCTGTGTTCCCACACAGGTGAAGGACTTTTTGATTTGCATGAGGGGATGTACTTCGATGTATTTTGCATTCCATCACATTCCTTTATTTCTGTGTTTTATCTCAACTAGATCAAGATGTCTTTGAGGGGAAAGTGTGTGAGTCGTGGGATAAAACAGGCACACAGAAAGCCATAAAATATTGTTAAGTTGAAATTAGGTGCTTAATTCTAGATTGCCTTGTATTCTGGTTTAATTTCTGTTGCTGTGATAATATACCCACACCAAAAAAATTTAGGAGAAAAGGGGGTTTAATAAAGCTTACAATTCCAGGTTATACAGTCCATTAATGCAGAGAACTCAAGGCTGGAACTTCAAAACCTAGTTACCTTAAATACAGTCAAGAACAGAGAGAGATAAGTATATACATGCTCACTTGCTTGCTCGCTTGTACTTAGCTGGATTTTTCTTCTCTTATACAGTTCAGGACCCTTTGCCTAGGGAATGCCACTCATACTGGCTGGCCCTTTATGCATCAATTAATTAAGCCAAACCCCCCACCCCCAGAGACACGCTCACAGGCCAACTCAATGTAGAGAGCTATGGCTCATTGAGACTCTTCCCAGGTGATTCTAGTTTGTGTCTAGTTGACACAGCTGACCTTCATAAGCAGTTCTTGGAATCATGGTCTCTTTATCAAGCTAGGTCTGGGTAGTTCAGATCCTTTTCCTTGCCTAAGGCTTTGTTGAGCATCAGGATCAAATGTCCTGCGCAGAGCAGGGTGTGGTAGATGCCTGTGGATACTGCAGATATGCAGATGTTCATATGTAGGTGTTCATATAACTATGACATAATTCCTTCCCTCCAGTGGCCTGTAGTCCAGTGGAGCATGTGCCACAGATAGCTTAAGAGTGTCACACATGCAGGAACAGAAGTGCTCAGGGTGTCTTGCACAGCGCAGAGCAAGGCTCAACTTCAGCCTGAGGCAGGTAAGACATGTTCCCTGGAGGTGCAGATCCTAGGAAGAGTCCTGACAGTTGTGAAGAACCTTATTAGGTGAAGAAATGGGGAGGGGTCTGGGAGACAGGGAAGGGAGGAGAGGCAGACTAAATCTGCACTGTCCGGTAGAGATTAATATAACCCATGCCTGCAAAATCATTGCATTTCACATTAAAACAGCAAAATGACAAAAGGTGAAAGTAACGTTAATGCTGTGGCTTATTTAGCTCAGCATAGCAGAGGTCTTACGATTTCCACACAAAATCTACCTGATCATACGAATGGCACGTTTCACCTCTATCTAGCTGGCCATACACATGTAGCTATTGATTCTCCTACTCTTTGAAGATTTGGTGCTACATAGAGGTGTGTGTGTGTGTGTGTGTGTGTGTGTGTAGAATGGATGAGAGGGGACAATCCTGAAGAATGTCAGACCACACACATGGCTGCTGCAGTGGCCAGATGATAAACTGTGGCCATGACGATAGCAAGAGAGAGGACCCCAGCAACCGAAATACTGAATATGTAGGAGGAGCTTAGGTTTGGTTGGATTTTTGTGTCACTGGCATGATGGGAAGATAGAGACATTAGATCTGCAAGTCTGACACCCTGAGGGTGCACAGTCCAGAAGCCCCAAGGAAGGGAATGGTGACTTTGAGATCTTCGGCAGGAGGGATGGAGTTAGAATGAGGGGCGTAGGTTGGGTTTCCTTTTCTTGCTATGTGTGTGATATATGTGTATGCGTGTTCACATGTTATGGGGACGTATGTATGGAAGGTTGTACATGAACATGCGTGTGTGCTCCTGTGGAGGCCCAGAGCTGATGTGTGTGTAGGTCTTCCTTGATTGTTCTACGCCTTATTGTTGAAACAGGGTCTCTCAGTCAAGCCTAGAGGATGCCAGGGGTCACCTCTCTGCCTTCTAGGGCTGGAAGTACAGGCAAGTCACCATGCCCATCTGTCGTTTCTACCTGACTTCCAAGGATCGGAAGCCCAGTTCTCTTGCTTATGGTAAGCACTTTAACCTTGAGCTATCTCCCTGGCCCTGGGCATCTTTGGGGATAGCAAAGGTGAGGCTATCAAGGGGAAGTATTTTCCTACCCGCCTTGCCACATGAGCAGTGGTATTCATGTACTGGAATCTGGTGTGTTTTTTGAGTTAGCACAGCAATGTGCCTGACCCTAGGCATAGAAGAGTTTTTAAAATGTGACTCTGGGGAATTGAGATCTGGATGTAGCTGAAGACACAGAAAGACACATTTTGAAAACTGGATGATGCAAAGCATTATTGGAAGGACTGATGGCAGTTGATCAGCTTTGATCAATTTACTGAATAGTTGAATCTGTGAAACACAGGAGTGGTTTACAGAGTTGATTAAACCATCTCAAAGTTAGTACTCCCCTAGGTTGACCCTACTGTGGGTGGCAAAGGCTTCATTGGGGTGCTCAGAAATGCCCCCCTGCTGTCAGCACTCAGCACCTGCTGCAAGGGTATCACCTCCTTTAACACACACTGGCATTAGGCAGGGAGGACTGAGAGAATTTAATTTAGCTAATCCAAGTGGATTTAATGCAATTGACCAAATTGCCTTGCATTTTGATTTAATTGGAATTAAAAATAATAAATTTTACATTTTGATGTGGTTCACATACCATTAGGCAGACACCTTTGTTTTATAGATGAAGAGACTCCGGAGACGGGGTCATGTGTTCAAGTCTATGTATAAGCACATGCTAAGCTGTGATTTCTGTGGCTGATGCTAGGTAGGGTGGGTGTCAGCGTGGCTCCATAGGGAGGACTTGCTTGGAGTCTGCTCACAGTATCCCTGCTTGGGATTCCAGCTTTTTCTGGAGCTTCAGTTTTGAGCATTTTGCTAAGAATCTGGAGCCATAATGTACCTCATTTGTAAGACTCCTGCTCCTAGGCTGGAGGTGGAGAGGGCAGAACAGGAGGTGTTCTTTCCAGGTACCCCTTCTGAGGATGCTTGGCAACAATTTAGAAGGTAGAAGTGTTTTAGCATCTGTTAACATGACTGGAACCTTTCAGGAAACACTGCTGTCTATAGTCCAGTGGGGTGACCTTGGGCTATAACAACCGATCATGTACCTGTGAAGAACGAGAAGAGTTCAGAGGCTCAACCCAAAGACATGATAAATGGACAAAGGGGTCAGAATGTAAAAGACGCTGCCTGCCCTGTACAGGAGTGTGCGGATCACACTCCATTCTTACATGCCGATAAGACAGAAAGACACAAAAGAAAATAGAAATGTCAGTGAAAGAGTGTAGAACCAGGAGACCAAGAGCAGAGGGTAGGCCTTGCTTCACTGCCTGGAGACCTGGAGTGATTTATTCCCCCCCTCTGCCATGTAGTTGCTGAGAATCTTAACCTCATTTGGGTGTTCTCTTCACAGGCTAGGGCTGCAAAGCCTGCTCACTGTCGTACCAATGTTGACTCTTGCTAAAATGAAAACATGTTTTTGCCTTATCTAACATCTTTAGGGAATGTCCTTAGACATGGTGGCGTAGAGACACCTTTCCCACTACACAGGAGAGACCCAGAAGACCCCGTCCACTTCTACGCATCTCCTAGCAGGTGTGGGTGCATCCTATTGAACATGGCAAGTGCTTTCCTGAGGTCTCTTCCTCAGTGGACACTAGAGTCCCTGGATTTATAGTGTTCCATATCCGAATATATACAAGCAGTGATTATGCAGTGTCCAAGGGCAGGGTGCCATACCGGATCATCCCTGCCTCCTGAAGGCCTCCCCCAGGCTCCTGCCCTTCAAGAGTTCTCTCTCATTGACGCCATCCTCAGGGGTGGCATTTCTTATTGGCACCCATGGGCTCCCACTTTCAATGGAATTTGTTGCATTTCTCAAAACAATTGGTGGAGTCATCTTCTTACTGAAGGAACTCTGTAGTGTTGTGAACATAGGGTCATGTAATTCCCCTACCAGCCCTGTGCGCATTCCTTCTCTTGTGCTCTGGGTCCTCCTTGGAATTTTCAACCTGGGCATAAATAATCCCAACCAAAAAAAAAAAAAAAAAAAATCCCTTTTAGGTTCGTTTCATCTGTTCCTTTAGAGATGAAAATTACAAACAAATCTGAATGTGCTGGAGTCCAACTATAATGCCATCATCTGAGAGACTGAGGCAGGAGGATTGCTACATAACCAAACCCTGAACGGAATAGTTACAAAACAAACAGGTAAAACCAAAAACCACACACACACACACACACACACACACACACACAAAACAAAAACCAAACCAACCAACCAAAAAAACCCCACAAGAGAAAAAATACAAAAAAAAAAAGAAAGAAAAAGAAAAGAAAAAAAAGAAAAAATGAAAAAAGAAAGAAAGAGAAGAAAATTAACCCCAAACTAAAACCATTTGTTTGGAGATTGAAACAAAGCAAGTGGCTAACTCCCTCTTTGTCCTTTTCTGTCTCTTCTCTGCCTGTTTTGTCAAACCAGGTGAAACAGAAAAGTAGAACTTTCACGGGCTGTCGGGGAAGCAAGTGAACAGCACTCAGCCTGGACTTGGCAGGGTTGGGGCAGCCGGCCATGCCCCAGTGAGGATGGTTGCAGGCCTCCTCTGTTCTGGAGATGCTGTGGGCCTGCAGCCTGGCCAGGACTTTAGTTCTTAACACAAGCTGGAGCAACACAGTTGTTGCTGGAAACTCCCTCCTCTCCTCCTCCTTGGCCCTTGAGCCCCCATCCCCTCGGCCCCCTCTAATGGTGCTTTGGAGAAAGATCAAAGCGTCTCAGATAAGTGTTCTTTTACACAATGTTCCTGACACTCCATCTGGTAAACAGTTCCCTCCGCCCCCCTTTTTGGTTAAATGAACATATAAACATGCTAAGTGAGATGGATGGATAGTCCCGTTCCTCCTTCATTTTCTTCTCTTGGCCATCACTGTTCAGAGTCCAGTCATAGCTCTGCCCCAAGCTGTCTTAGTCTGTACACACAGAAGAGAGGCAGAAAAAATAAAATGTTATGCCAGCTATGATCGGAGAGCATGGCCTTACACCTCTGTGTGCTCTGTTATGCCATGGCTACCTCAGTGGTTTTGTTCCTTAATTTTAAAAATCACATCTATGTATGTACATATGTACAAATGTATATATGTATGTATGTATGTATGCATCTATCTATCCATCCATCCATCCATCCATCTATCCATCTGTCCATCTGTCCGTCCGTCTGTCTATCTATCTATCTGTCTATCTGGTGGTCAGAAGACAACTTGTGGGACTAGGCTCTCTCCTTCTATCATGTGGGTCCCAGGGATAGAACTCAGGTTGTTAGGCTTGGCATCAAGCACCGTCACCCCCTGAACAATCTTATTTGCCCCCTCTTAATTTGTTTTTAGACTACTGTCTCTAAAAATTCCACTCCTGCTCAGTGATCATCCTAACCAAATGTCAAATAATGTCCCCGGTCACTGAATTCTCTCTGCAAAAGAAATTGCTCAACTGGCCAAGCCAGAGACCACAACATGGTTGAGTCCTTGCTCCTTTATGCTGTGGCATCTCTAAAATCATGGGATAACCAGACCATAGATACAAATCCAAGAACCCCAGGAAGACAGATCTTCAGGGAAGACAATTGCAAGCAGACATTGGTATCTGACAGTAAGAGGGTTCCTGCTTCCCAGGACACTGGCATCCCAACATAATTCTCAATGCGCTAAGGATCCTGCTGCACACTGAACTGTGGCTGTCCACAGGTTGCCACCTCACTGGAGGTTTGCAGGACTGATGGCTTGCTTTGTTTTATAATTTTGTATGAGAACGAGGAGTTTCCTTGGGTTTTGGAGACCTGGCTATTTCTGGTACATACAGTTTATGTCCCTTTTCTCTTGAGTTTCTGGGTGATAAAGCTGTGGGGTTCAATCTCATCTGACCTGATCCCCCTTTCCATGGTTATGGTGCCTACGTAACCCTGTTGACTTTGTGCCTGCCCACTGGCGCTTTAGAGGGGCCCTTTCCACCGGCAGGGGAGTTGGAAGCTTATGAGAGCCTGGGAGGGGCCCCGTTACCGGGGTTGCTACCATGGGATGCAGCAGCTGGGCAGCTGGAGAGAGACATGTCTTTCCTTCACTGCTGAGTCACCAGGGTCATTAACCTGTCGCTTGGGTATCCTTAGTTCAATCCTGCTCACTTAGAAACAGGAGAGTGTTTCTTTGAGCCTGGTGGTTTTACTTCTGTCACCTTTGGGTGGTATCCTGTGTGTTTTTCCAGAGACACAGAAGTCTCAGCACACCCAAGCAGCCCGCATAGCCCTTTGAGGTTCTGTGTACCATAGAATGTGTTTTCAGAATTCTGAAGCATATGCCCCCGTGCCTGCTTTTTATGGGTGTCATTAAGGCCCAGCAGTTGTCCATGAAATGGGAGACACAGCTGCCCTGCCAGACACAGATATTCAAAGGCTTCGAAGTTGTTAACTGCTGCCATTGGCTTCCTGTGCTTGATGTGTGCACGATCTGATCCAGCCACTTCTACGTCTATTTTGCATGAAAAATTTTCATAAAAAAAAAAAATCCAAAGGAGCAAAGTTGCTGAGTAGGCAAAGGAGGGACGAGCCTCTCTGCACAGGGACTCCCTGCAGACCAGCGTGCAGCCCTAAGAAAAATGAGCGCACGGGCTCGGCCCGTCCCTAATGAACAGCGTAGATCACATCACAAAAACTAGACATGCATAATTTGGCACCATCAACCATGGCCTCCCCACCAAAGGCTCCAGGCTTTTCTGTCTGAACTGACACAAAGCTTGGAACTGTCTCTGACCTTAAAGTGTCAAGGGCTTGGTGCTGGGGGTGGGCGCAGAAGGAACCGGTGGGTGCTGGGTCTTTAGTGATGGGTACTCCTGTCTGCCCCTGGAGGAGCCCTGGGTCTCCTTGAGCAGGACTGGATGGTGAGCATCCCTCCCCCAGAACCCCAAAGGGTACCCTTCCCAAGAATCTGGCAGGAGATTCGGACACCAGGCAAACAACCATAAATCAGGGCTGTCCTGATTAAATCAGGCCTGGGTGGCAAGTAAGTTATTAGCGACTGTGGAACTAATTGGGGCGCTGATACACTCATTTTTGCAATGTCTTTCAAACCCAAGTTGTGATGGGAAACAGCTGTTAGATCCAGGAAAAAAAAAATAAAAGGAAAGAAAGAAAAGAAGAGAGCTTCGGATTCGAGATCATAATAATGTCTGTCTTCTCTTTTCCCTTTTACAAAAGCTGTTAGATTTTCCTATTCTCTCTAGACAATTACTCACAGCAGGCGGGTCAGCCAGGAGGAGCGCACTACTGCATTTAAAGTTCATCTGCTGAGGGGGAAAAGACAGAAAGAGAAAAAAGGAGCCTTCTCTTAATGCTGGGGAGTGGGTGGCATGTTTAAAATAGGTTAGAGATTCAGGCTAGGGGGAGAAGTCACACAGAACAGGGGCAGAGACGTTGCCAGGGGCGCTTGATGCTGCCTTTTGACTCTGGTGTCTTTGTGTGTACAGAGCACCAGGCTTGCTTTTGCAGTCCCCCTGGGAGGAAGCCATGAAGTGGATGATTGCCCTGCGACATTCTGCACAAATTAGGCAGTGTTTCCCCCTCGAGTCTGGTCACTGTCCTAGACAGGGCTGGACAGGGGTCTGGGAATGACCCATGTTCCTTACTGCTGGCTTGTTCCTCATCTGGTCTCTGTCTCCCTTAGACACAGGTGCCTAGTTGATGCAGGCAAGAAAAGCAGGAAGCAGAGGCCAGTTGGAAGTGACTGCCATAGTCACACGGTGAGGGGTAGAGCAATGAGGCTGGTCTGTGCAGACCCTGGGGGTTCTTCCTCTGTTCCCAGAGATGTGTGCCACCATTAGACTAGGTTGTGAGTGGTAAGTTGGGTTGCCTGTCATGGGGAGGGAAGCTGGGACCTGCAGTAGCCTGTTTCCATGTTCCTCCACTTGAGATATGTAGCTATCACAGCTGGTTTCTGGTTGCCAAGTTCTAGAGACACCCTACTGGCAGGCCATTACTACCGGGGCCTGAGCTGTGTGGAAGTTATCTGTCTCCTTTGGGTCTTTAAATTTTCAGTCGGCCACAGAACGGGTTTAGTGCAGCAGGGTTTTCAGTTTTTGTTTTTGTTTGGACAAGGGGCAGCATGCTAGGCTTCTCCCTCGCTTTTATTCCCCCAAGGTGATAAACAAATTGAAAATATGGGAGCTTATAACTTGATCCCTTTATCTTTTTAGATTGAGATTGTTAAGATTGCAGATGCAATCCTGGATCAAACCCCCTTCTGCTAATGTGTCTGCTAACGTTGAGATGTTCTCTGTTTAGTTTGTTTCCCCCAATGAGAAGACCCGCAGAAGGAAGCTAGCCAGCCCTTGGGAACCCTCTGCCACTGTTGTGCTGATCCAGGAGGACATGGTCCTTCTGTGTATATGGGTATTATCGCCAGGGAGTACTACACCCCATTGTTCTCTTATGCCTGGTTGGCTTGAGCTCCCCATCTCCCTCACTTCTCTCCATGCAGTGCAGTACACATAAGACGAGGCAGCGCTTGGTAGTCCTGTGCAGAGATTCTTCTGAGCTGGGAACGGGGCTCTCCATCCTCACAGAGCCCCTTCTTCTGACTTGGAAACCAAAGTGTAACTGCAGATTCAGGGACCCTCTTGGTTTAGGGCAGACCCAGTCCTAGAAGGAAGGACAAGCATTGTAGTCTTTAAAAGTCTATGAACTCTAGGACGAAGGCCTAGGAGGCTTTGAAGACTTTCATTTTCCAGAGATCTACATGAGAAAGCCAAGATTCTTATGTTAAATCAGAGGGGTCCCTCCTTCTGCAGTGCCTTAAATACAGCTTCTGGACTCCCTACTCAGCCCCACCCCAATCTGGCTTCTCTATGGGTGTAGGGTCAATCAGCCTGGGATCTTCTATGTACCACACATGCTGTAGAAGGTAAAGGACTCCAGTTTCCCAGGCACTCCTAGCAAGCAGGTTCAGTACCGTCTAGCTTGGCACCGAATGCCCATCAACCATCTACAGAAATCAGCATTTCCGTTCCACCAAAGACCAAGGTGCTACATGTTGTCTGCCCTCCACAGGAAATGCCTTCATGTTTCTGTTCTCTTTCCCATGGGTGTGCAGTATGGCTGCCACATGACTTCTAGTCTCTCTGGCCACCCAATCTGCCCTCTGTTCTTAGACCACAATGACTGATAATGACGACACAAAGTTGAATCTAAGTCAGTATTGATTAGGAGGGACACCACCTCTCCAGTCTTTGGAAGGTTTAGTCTCATGGGAAACAGTCACTTTCAAATGTATTCTTGGGACACAGGTGTTCACAGGCAGTGTGAAGGAGCTCAGAGTTTCTCGGGGAGGTGTGTGCTGAGTTGAGGTGCTGTGAAGTTTTCCTTATACGCACCTGTCACCTCTTTAATCAGTCCAGCATTAGCGATATGAGTCATAGACAAGACAAATGTGTTCATGGTGGCTTCTGCATTGTGCACACGCTGGCCAAAGCAGAGTCCCTCTGAACGTTGTTTTCTGTGGACAGGGAAGACTTCTAAACTTGCTTTTAAGGCCTGTCACATTTGTAACGTGCAAATCAGTGCTAGCTGGCAGAGGACTGGATTTGTTTGCATTGGGGTGTGTGTATGTGTGTGTGTATGTGTGTGTGTAGGGCCAGCCTTTAAATGAAAACCATGGAAATAAAGAACTTAAATAATTCTTCTTCTATTCTATTTTAATTCAAATGATGATGCCTGGCCCCCCTTTCTTTCGATGTGAAGAAGAAAGAAAGGGGGGCTATGGGAAGTAGGCTTCTGGGTGCTTACGCTCATGAGTGAGGGGCTGTTTTTGGATGCTGCAGCCCAGAAGCCCAGGCAGAGGATCCCCCTGCTGCCTGCCCACTGGGCAGCCACAAGAATTGCCTGCATTCTCTCCCTCGCTCGGGCCACAGTAAAAGTACAGTCAGCCTCAGCCAGGCCTGGTTTTCCAAACCACAGGGCATTTCCGCTCTTGGAGTGACTGTCCAGGATTCCCTTGTCAAGGACTATGCTCATTGGCCTGTGAGGTCTCTCTCTCTCTCTCTCTCTCTCTCTCTCTCTTTCTCTCTGTGTGTGCTTGTATACAGACATGCATGTGCGTGTGTGTCCTTGAACAAATGGATCTGAACTGCAGCTGTTTCTCCTCTCTTCCTCCCTGCTTCTGAGAGAGTCCCCTCAGATCTGTTTCAGCTGGTCCTGGCCAGTAGCTCTCCTGAATTAACCGTATCCTGCCCTAGCCACAGGAATGGGTAGCCCAGTGTGTGCCCATGGAGTTTGGGATTCCTTTCACAGACCTAAAACTATCCAAATGCAGTTTCTCTGTAGTGGCTGCCAGTCTGTGTCACTGTTCTGTGACAAGTTTTCCTATCAGGATAGCCATGGGCGGCCTCCAGGGGGAGAAAACCAGCAATTTGGGCTCAGCTCCAACAAATTCTCCCCAGAGGCCAGGGGAAGACCTTGAGCTTTGTTTCACAGTGTCTTAGGGAAGACTCTCTCATGCCTTAGACTCCAGGACTAGAGAGATACACTTTGATCTGTTCTTTAAAGCTTGGTGAGATTCAGTGCCATGGCTAGCAGATACTTGCAAAGTGAGAATAAATACTATTTCCTCAAAAGAATTGCATTTGTGGTTTTTTATGAATTTGCAGTTCTTAACCCATTGTCCTTCCACATGACCCAGTGTAGATGTAAAAAACCAACGCCCTTTTCTCCTCCCCAACACCCAGCTCACCCAGTTTGTCCCCTTAGCCCCATTACTATTGAGCTTTTGGCTTTATAACTATCAATTAAAACAAAATAGATCAACACAGCCAAGAACGAAAATGTGCTTTGCTGTATTTGTAAGTACTGTGTATTATTATTATTATTATTATTATTATTATTATTATTATTTTTTCATTTAGCAGATAAAATAATGGATGTTTTTGCTATTGCTTAGAGGGAAAGACTGAAATTACACAACGCTTATTTTCATCCTTCCAGTTATTTTCTTCTTCTATTACCTGGAAGAATATTGGTCTCATTATGCAGAAATGTTTTAAAGGCATTCCTCTGTGCTGTTTCTCTTCCCAGTCTCAGAACCTTAGAAACCATTTCTGCCAGCGTGAGCGTGAGAATGTATTTCCAGTGACCGAAACCCTACGTCTCCTTTGGATGATAGCTGTGTGCATTCATGCCTTCTTTTCTAGAACATGTCCTGGCTCCGAGTACTAGGCATTTACAGAGCTTTGCACACTCAGGAGCAGATAACACACATCGTCATCATCAGCTTGGCACTCTGCTCTAGGCCACAGAGATGATGGTGCCCAGCCCCAGACCTCTGACCAGACAGCACTTCCCCACATCTGTGACCTTCAAGCTCCTTATTCTTACTTTTGCAAAATACAAATCACTGCTTTGCTTTCCTGACAAAAATTCTAATCTCTGAGAAACTTTCTTATTTTATTTTATATGTATTAATATTTTGCCTGCGTGGATATCTGTCCACCATGTGTCCAAGGAGGCCAGAAGAAGATATAAGATCAAAGGACCTGGAGTAATTGGCAGTTATGAGCTGCCATGCGGGTGCTGGGAATCAAATCTGGGTCACACAGGAGAGCAGGCAGTGCTCTTAACTGCTGTTATCTCCCAGCTCACTTTTTTAATGTAAGAAGAGAGCAACCAAAATTAGTGTGTAGGTAATTAAATCAGAGTTTCACTTGGTTTTTCCAAAGTGGAGAAATCTTGCTAGGGTGGCTATCCACATCGGGACAGCTGGTGTATCTAAATAACTTTGAATGTCTTTTCATGTAAGGCAAAATCTACCAGCCACCCCAACTGCTGTATTTTTTCCTCTCTTCCAACTCCTCTCTCCTCTTTTTTTGAGCTTGAATCAGGAAGGATGCTGTCTGGAGAATGCCTACTTATACAATTCATCCTGGTGGTACCCCTGCTCCATGACACAGGTAAATCCTAAGAGTCCTTGTAATTCACCTGATAGGTCAGGTGTAGGAGGAATGGCGGCGGCCCACCTCTATGGAAACACCAGGGGACGCAAAACCTCAAAGGCATCTCTTGCAGGAGGACCTAATTGAAGACTGCCTGAGAGACCACGGATTGCTGACACAGACAATGTCAGCCAATCAGGAACTGCTGTTTAGAAGAGATGCTTTCTTGGGACCAATGGGGGTGTGGGTGGAGGGTACTAAAGGAACTTGCAGCGGTGGTCAGAGGAGCTTGCTGCAGCGTTTCTCACTGCCCAGAGTATGTGTCCTTGACTCTGAGCCACCTCACCTCTAACCCCCAAGAGCAGGTTGGGTAAGGCATCGAGTAGTCCAGGGCACAGGCAGCAGTCAGGAGCTGTTATGACATGCTGTATACATTCAAACCTTGGCAGTCTTTAAAAAGTGGATTATTTATTGACTCACATAGGCCAATAACAACTCTAAAAAAGGACAAAACCAAACCAAACCAAACCAAAAACAAGCCATTTGCCATTGCTGTATGATTCCTCCACTGTGTGTGTTTTATTCAACTTTTAGAGATATCAAGATCTTACTTGTTAATTTATTCCCAAGGTCATGAAACAAATTCATGTCCCAGCAGTGTGCTAGACATGGAAGTACAGTCAAGACGAGCTACAGGAAAACATGAGTAGTTTCCATGACAGGCTATTCTGCCACCGTCCGCTTCTCTGTACACATGTGCTTGTGAGTGTATGTGCATACGTGTGCACACGTGCTCGCACATACAAACACACACACACACACACACACACACACCTTGGAACACTGAAAGATGGATAAGGGAGTGGTGGCTTGATTGAAGGTAAGATTGACAAGTCAGACCTTAATGGCTCCAAAGTTCAATAAAACACACACAGTGGGGGGAATCTCACAATGACATTGGCTTTTTTTCCTTTTGCTGGTGAACAACAATAAACTTTTAAAAGACTGCCAAAATTTGAATTTATATATACAGCACACTCTGACAGCTCCTGACCTATCAGAGGAATCACACGAATTCTTAGGATTTACCTGTGTCATGGAACAGGATACCACCACGATTGTATAAGGCAGGCAGTCCCCAGACAGCTTCTTCCTGATGGCTGATAACAATGAGATGCTACAGCTGGGGAAATGGAAATATTTGTTAATATTCAGAAGTTTAATGCCACGATTTACATTTCACCTTTAATTGATTATATTTTGATAAATACTCTAGATTATTTGTATCAACATACACTTTGCTGTCCCTAAAATGAAGATATTTTAATTCCAAACTCCACAGAAAACACCTTGATAATACAATTTTTTGCAGGTTTGTGAATAATATTTAATTTACATGTGATATTTTTATGTCCTGCTCTTCTGTATATTTATAATTTCTGTTTTCTCTTACGATGGGAAAAGCGGCTACTCTTGAATACATACATAACACAGGACAACGCATTTTGCACAATGCCCAGCAGGTGGAGGCATACTGCAAGGAGCTTTCAAAGAAAAACTAAAAAAGATTTTATTTTTCTCCAGCAAACACTGACATTTAGGGGAAAACAAAATATCCACAAAAGAGGGGAATTAAATGAAGAGTTTGCAACAAGGATGGCGACGTGACACCACTTCACCTAATAAAGAACCCAGAGCTAAGATATCTCATAGGCGCTTCTCACCATAAGCATTTTTCTTGCCTAGATTTCTTTCTGTTACAACTAGGAATCTTTTCAGCAGAAAAGCCTAGTGAAGTATTTAATAAATAAAGCCATTAAGACGATCACACTCAAAGACTTCTCAAATTCTCTCTAAATAACCACAGCAATAAGCGTACCACCAAGAGCGATGTATACCAGTAGTACAGATGTGCATGTATGTGCATGCACCACCCTCCCCCCCCAGACAATGAAAATCTCCATGTGTGCTCACGTCTCCTTTAATTCAATCTGTGGGCGTATATGCTACTCTTTCTCTGGTCCCTTTTGTATCTAGGTGTGTGTTTATTCCAATGAATGGAAGGAAAAAAAAAACCCTAAGATTTTAAAAAGCACAGATTGATGGATAGGAAAATCTCTGCTGGAATACAGACTCTCCTTCAGTGCATAGATTCCTTTCAAAGACGGTTTCATACCATCTCTAATGGTCACGTGGGATGGCTGAAGGAGTGTGAATTCCTGACTATGGCATTCTACCTAAGAGGTGAAATGCCAGGGGCTCCACAGTGTGAGCACGTAGCTGGAGGTTTGGGTCTCATCTATCCCAGTGAGGAGCCAAGAGCTTCTTGACAACACGGGAATGCCCGCCCTTTCTCCCCTCCCCTCCCTGTGGGTATCTCCCATCTGTGCTACTGGTTTATCAGTCAGCAGGTCTCTCTCTTGGTCTATCTTGAACCATCATTCAGCAGGAGATTAAACCCTGCCTCCTGCTTGTGGTTTTCAGTCCCCCCATCACGGAGTTTCCAATCCGATTTCAGCGGTGTGCATTTAGCTTACAAAACTCAGGACACTTATCTTCCCACGGCAGGGGATTTACAGCACTTTACTCATACAGTTCCAGGATATTGCTCTGCAAACTTGGCCACACGTTTATGGTGTGAGATGAGTCCCAAGTCTGTCCTCGGTCTCGCTCCTTCTGGCTCCCACACAGCCAGGTTCTCCTGAATAACCGACAAGCACCAGTTTCAAGGGACTCATCACTGGGCAGTGACCTTGTGATGTTAGTTTTCACTAGAAAAGAATCCTAACTCTGGCGTTCTCATTAATAATCTTCAGAAGGTCACCATCTCAAGGCTTTCAGCTTTTGAATCCACCAGAAAGGGAAGGAAACGTCAGCTGCGTTCACTTCCTGTCTCGCCTTCCAGCCTGTCTGTAGAAGCTGGAATCTGGGAGGAAACATAAGAAACGAATTCACTTCACTGATGAGGAATTTAGTCCACACTGTACCAAGCCCACATTTATCGGTCAGTGTGCTTGCTTAATGCTTGGAGCTCCCATTTACATTAATGAGAGCTTAGAGCTTGGATGAACAGAAGCGGGGGTGCGTGCATGCGTGCGTGCGATCTCTTCAGAATGCCCTTAAAGAGAGTCAGGTACAATTGTTAGCACCGGGCTGGTTAGATGCTTCCTGCTAAGTCTAGGCACACTGGCAGCCATTACATTAGCTTTTACTATTTGCCCTGTCATTTTTGTTGCTGACAGAAAAACACTACAGGGAAGAAAGGATGAATTTCATTCACAATTCCAGATTGTAGTCCTTTATTGTGGGGACGTCAAGGCAGACACCACCTCCACAGTCAGAGCAAAGAAAGCCAACTCATGGGTCTTTGCTTACTTGTTTGCTTGCTCTTTATCCAGTGTTTTCCTCTCTTATATTGCTCAGTAACTCCTGCCTAGGGATGGTGCCACTCATTATGGACAGGATCTTCCCCATCAGTTACGGATCAAGACACTCCTCCACAGACTTGCCCATAGGCTGTTAATCTAGATAATATCTCATTGAGATTCTCTCCCTAGGCAATGAGAGGTCCTGTCAAGTTGACAATTACAGCTAACCACTACACCATTCTTCCTTCTTTATCAGATCTTTTCACTGAATGGAGACAAACGGAACCCAGGCTTGTGAAATGAGCAGGGACCGTTGTCTTGTGGTGGGGTGTGTGCTGGGATAGAAGATTGTTCTTAATGGTACACATTAGTCCCAAGATTTCCTCTGAATTATTGGGATATCTACAGTGTAAGGCTTAATGTTCAGCTTGTCCCTGGCTGTCTGGTGACGGGTGTTTCTCTTTCAGTGTTTGCAGGCACACGTGCAGAGGAACTTATTGCTGCAGCACTATCTCGAGACCCTGCCAACTCACTGGAGTTAAAAAAAAAAAAAATCCCAAATTACCTTTTAGGCATGTGAAAACAGACACCATAGCAGAAGTGAAGGCCTAACAGGAGCGGTTCTCCTGGGGAACTGGAGCCAGACTGAGGTTGTGTGGGCTTTGTGCATTCTTTGCAAATTAGATCTGCTATGTTTGCTGTTGTGATAACCTCACACCAGAGTGTCACACAATTAGGGATTTGGGACAGTGTCCCTGCACATGATTAGGGATTTGGGAGATAAAACTGGTCTAGAAGACTTTGTTTTTGACAAAACAGCCATGAAAGCCAGAGGACTTCCCACACAGGATGCTGATGGTCTGCTAGGTATGACTTGGGGCCTGATTCTTTGCTCATGTCTCAGAGATTGTTGGGACCCCTGAAGCCTGGCAATAGGGAGCACTAGTAAGAAACTGGCCAGGGCTGACTGAACTTGCTTCCTGTTGCCTGTCTGTGAAAACAAGTCACACAGGGGATTCTCAAAGCACAGAAATACTTGAACTTGGAAATGACCTACCTGACTGGAAGCCAGTGCCTCTGAGTGATTTAACACCTAATCGTTAATATCCTCAACTTAAAAGAAAAAAAGAAAAACAACCTAATACCTAAAGGGAAAAATTCTTTCTTCAATTGTCTTAGGGTTTCTATTCCTGCACAGACATCATGACCAAGAAGCAAGTTGGGGAGGAAAGGGTTTATTCAGCTTACACTTCCACATTGCTGTTCATCACGAAAGGAAGCAAGGACTGGAACTAAGCAGGTCAGGAAGCAGTGGCCATGCAGAGGCCATGGAGGGATGTTCCTTACTAGCTTGCTTACCCTGGCTTGCTCAGCTTGCTTTCTTATAGAACCCAAGACTACCAGCTCACAGATCACACCACCCACAAGGGACCCTCCCCCCTTGATCACTTATTGAGAAAATGCTTTACAGCTGGATCTCGTGGAGGCATTTTCTCAACTGAAACTCCTTTCTCTGTGATAACTCCAGCTTGTGTCAAGTTGACACACAAAAGTAGCCAGTACATCAACACTCAGTTATTTGTGACAAATTTCAAGAAAGTTTAACCTGTTATCACAAGAAATATCAGCAGCCCTACTAAGGGCTCGTGGAAGTTGTTTAAGGCACGTGGGGTTAACAGCACACAGCCAATGGGCCTTAATGAATCAACCACCCTTCACGACACCCCACCTGGTTCCCCATAACCTGCCACGGATGGGCGTGGAGCAGAGCTGGGATCGAAATGGTCTAGGAAGAGCAAAGGCACCTTTTACATCTGGGTTCTTCACAGAATTCATGCATGAGTTTCAGTTGCTCTACATGGACATGGTTTCAGAAATGGCTGGGCATGACCATGACCACTAAACTACAGAAAGGTGCTATGTTAGTCTTATCACTAGGAAAATGGTGACATCAGCCATCGACTGTGACGCTTCACAGAGGTGTTGGAGTCAGATTGGCTTATTTCCTTTCCACTTGCTTGGCTTGCACCTAGGTCAACCCTTCTTCAGGGAAATACAACGCTATGGTGTTTGTTCATTTACCATGTTTTCTGTGCTAATCACTGGGGAATTAAAAACCAAGACCTCCCATCCGTACCTTTGATGACTCTGCAGGCTATAATTTGAGAGTGAGCAGAGGTTGAGGAATTGACATGAACACACAAATCAGTGACTTATATTACGGAGAATAGTAGTCCAGTGTGGCAAGATTATATGAATAAGAGCTTACTATTAACTTTGACTTGAAGAATTAGTAGCAAAAATAGCTTTTGGTTAGAGGCTGGCAGGGAGTGGCATCTGAGGTGTATGTTGGGGGAAGGAAGGGCTTCCAGCTAGGTATTTCAGTGTGAAGTGTATCAGTTCAAATCCATTATAACAGTTTCAGCCCCGACAAAACAATAACAAGATATTTTACACCCAGAAAGGTAATATCTGCTTGCTTCTGCTCTTCTTTCCTGCACGTCACACCTAGAGGGCACTGCAGTTTGAGAGTTTCAGCAAAAACACCTTTCAGATGTCTTCAGTGTTGTGGGCTCATCATTGGCATTAAAACGACCCAGGATGGGCATCTGGTTACCTACGGTCAGCCTGTCCACAGCAGGCTTGAGCTAAGACTTCTTCGAATGGGTTAAAAACTAAAAACTGACTGGGAATCTAGTTTTGATAGCCATTAGAAAAGGTGGTGTGTGAGGTCTCCAGGAGCCGAGCTGTGCTGGTTCCAAAGCCAAACCGATCTGTCATCCTTCCCTTCCTTAAATGGAGCTGGTGTTTTGCATCTTGTGGGCAGCTGGGCTCTGTGTTCGTTTTCCTGCCTGTAAATTTAAGTCAATAGTAAAAAGTAACCTCACTGGAAGGATCTCCTTTTACTCTCAGTGATGAGCCGCATGTGAAAACATTCTCCAAACAAAAGAATGTTACCATTTACATTAAACACAGCTACCCTGTGACATTCTAGGAGGGATCACCCAGTAGAATTTCTTAATTTTAAAATGATGAATGATTTTAAAAAGGGGGGGGCATTTTTCTAAATTTTTACTTACAGAAGGTCCATTTCTTGGAGGAGCAATACCATTTTCCTCGATACATTGGAAAACAGAGGGACTGTAAAATCAAATGCAAATAAGTCCCATTTTTAACTCTGCAAGGTGGCAGACCTTGGGTTTGCCTTTCTGAGGCGGAGCATGGGGTGAGATGCCCAGATGGGAAAGTGACCACATCCATCTGTCTGTCTTTGCATTCCCCAGAGGATGCTGGTTCCCTCTTCAGTTGATTGGGATGGAGTGATTTCATGAAATTGTCAGAGCAGGTGTATGGAAAAGACATTATGATGTCAGAATTCGATGCAACGATATTAATTTGTGTGTGGAAAGAGAGGGCTTCTGCCAAGAAGAACTGGGACCTGCATTCAGCCATGCTGCACCTCGGCAGGGAGACACTCAGAACCTCCACTGGAGGACCCCAGAGTGCTGGGGACATGACAGCCCACAGGGAGCAAGATTTATTTACTTCTCCCCATCTTGGGGCTGAACATAAAAAGAGGCAACATAAAAAGGGGATGGGAGCTTTGTCCCAAAGACTTCAGTCCTCTGATAGCCCCATGGAGAAGCAGGATGGATAAAGCAGGGGGAAGGTCCTGGGAAAAGCAGGGGAGGTGGAGGGAGAAAGCGCAGGCTATGGGGTCAGTGCCCACAGCCAGTGTCGATAAGGTTTAGACATCGAGGCTTGAGGTTTGTACCTCTTGGTAAACTGATGAATTTTTCTGCTGGGAAAAGTCCTTGAGTGTTATAATGTGTTCAACACCTACCCGGCATCTGGGAGTCTGAATCTGTAGAACAAAGGTGGGCATTAATTTCAGCTTGAGTGTTAATTTGGCCCTGATAAAACAGTCCAGTAAAACTAACATTTGAATAGGACCCAAAACTCCAAGAAAGAGCCAAAGATATTAAATGAAAATAATAATTCTAAGAGCTTTGAAAATCCACAGCACTTAAAAAAAAAACCCAAAAAAACCCCTCCCCCAAATTCTTAAATTTTTCACAGTTCCTGTTCCCACTTCATTATTTAATGTGTCTTGTCTGGAGCTGACCAGCACTCCTAAAGAATGTCAAGTCCCCACTTTCCAGGCAAGAAATAAGGGCCTCCGAGGACCTCTTAAATATTTCTGTTTTCCATCGAACAAGAATTCCCATATGCGGTAATGGAGCAGCAGTCTCCTGGTGTTGGGAGGTCTTAGTGCCACCTCTGACTGGACCGACCTTGTGTGATCTGGAGTGATGACTGCTCTGGACCTCATGTGTATGTTTTGTGCACATGTATGTGTATGTATGCAGGTGCATCTGTGTTCGTGTGTGTGTGTGCAGGCCAGATAACAACCTTGAACATGTCGTACCTTGGGAGCTATTTACCCTTTTTTTGAAATAACATATCTCATTTGGGACCTGAGGCTTGCTATTTTGACGAGGCTGGCAGGCCAGTGAGCCTGGGGAATCTGCCTGTGTCTCTCTCTCCTCAGCACTGAGATTATAAACATGGGCTACTCCATCTGCCTCTTATTTTTTAGACGTGGGTTCTGTTGACTGAACCCAGGTTTTAATGATTTCATAGCGAGCATTTTATACTTTATCTACAGGCCATCTCCCTAGGCCTTGGATATTGTTTTTGTGTGTTCTGTTTTTTTGTTCACTTGTTTTGATAGTTTTTTTTTTTTTTCTGTGTAGTATTGGCTGTCTTGAAACTCACTCGACAAGGACTCATAGACAAGGTTGGCCTTGGATTTTGGGATCCACCTGCCTCTGCCTCTCAAGTGCTGAGGTTAAAGGTGTGTAGCAATACACCTCACACCTGCCTTCTCCCATTTTTAAACTGTGAGCTTGAGACAGGCTGGAATGCTGGGCTAGATGATTCCATGGATGCTGCTCATGAAATCCCTCATTCTGTAGGGTGTTCCTAAGGCCTACTGTTATTACTCAGGCAGAAAAACACGATTCTGTGATAGACTATGTAGGCTGCTAGTTCAGAGGAGCTGTGTGTCTGTGGAAATTGCTAGACATACCCTCCCTTGCTTGCCTCAGGATGGCAAAATATTCACAATATATGTGATAATCAAACGTTGAATTTCCTTATATACAGAATTACTAAACATAATGCAGAACTCAGTCAAAATTGTCATGAATAAAGGAAATACCCATTGTGGTTGATGAATCTGTGGAAAGATGTTCAGCTTCCCAAAGTTGAACAAATCCAAATACTAAATCCATTTAAGGTATTTATTGCACTGCTCCCGGTGCTGGGTGTCATTCTAAGAGAGGGGGTGCCTAGGTAGGCCAAGGACTGCCTTTCTGCCTGCATGGTTGGAGAGCCACCTCAGCATTCCACATGGCAGGGGGAGCTTTGCCTTGGTGACTGTATGTGCATGTGTATGTGTGTGCATATATTCATATGTGTACAGATGCACTCATGTGTATGTGCATGTATGTGTGAGCATGTGTGTATGTGTGTGCATATATGCATGTGTGTACTGATGCATGTATGTACACATGTGAGTGTGTGTGTGTGCACAAGTGTATGTGCATGTGTATGAACATGCTTGTGGAGCTCAGAGAATAACCTTGGCTGTCTTTCCTCGGGTGCTGTCTGCCTTGAGTTTTTTGAGGTCTCTCACTGGCTTGGAACTTAGCAAGTAGGTTAAGTTGGCTAACCAACAAGCCTGTTTCCCCTTCTAGAACTGGGCCACTTTTTATGTGGATTCTGGGGGATCAAACCAAGTTGCTCATGGATGTGCAGCAAGGATAGTATCAACTGAACCATCTCCCCAGCTCCAGCTTTATCTTTAGCCCCGCATGGTGGGTACCAGATATCTCTGTTTCCTATTACCATGTTATCTTCTGAGCTCATTTTGCAGCCGTGTTTTGACAGGCGTTGTTTATAGCATCCTGCTTAGACCTCCATCCTCCGGTCTCAGTTTTAAACACACTCCCAAGAGTTTGGGGTCCAGTGGGCTTCCTTCTTCGTGGTCTCCTTTTCTTTCTCTTCCTCTGCAGGTGGAGGGGGCTGATGTGGTGGAGAAATGACTTTGAGTATTTTTTAGTGCAATATTAACTCATGTCGGATGTAACGAGTAACAGCGCAATGAGGTGAACTCAGACCCAGCAAAGCCATTAAGAAAATGTGCCATTAGGGCTGGGGCTCTGCTGCAGGAGAGACTCACCAGGGCTGCACTCGGGTATGTTCGAGGAAACGATTAAAATGTTTATAGCCCTAATAATTATGTTCCCTTTAAGAAGTGGAGACTTCTGGAGCCAGCGACACTTTCCTAATTCACTGTATTGCTAGCAAATTTTCTTTCCTTTCCCCCCCACTCTGTAGAAGTGTTTGTGGAAATATGTACATGTCTGTGAAGAGAAGCCTGGCCACTGAGCTGGAGTTCTATAACGTCGGTTCTATTCTATCTTTTTCCTTTTCTTTCCTTTTCTCATACGAAAGCCAAAGCTTTAGGTTTTGTTCAAATCTGTAAAAGCACATATCAAATATTTCCTTATTTCTTTTCATAACATCACAAGAGAGGGTGTTCCATCTTTTTTTTTGCACCCCCTGCAATTTAACGTAAGTAGAAATTGTCAAGTCTAAAATTGACAGGTATTTGTTACAGTCAACAATGAATTGTTCAGGTTTTGGATCATCCACAGCATAGGCAGCCCTGGCAGTTGTCACAACAGTGGCAAACTTAGTAAGCTTTGAGGAGAAATTCAATCTTCTAGAGCCTGGTGGCTACGAAGGTGGCAAGCGCCTGTGTGTGTGGATACTCAGCCCCCAGCATCAAGGCCTCCTTCCAGCTGCAGGAGTGTCATGGAAACCGAAGGATGAGGAGCTCAGTGCTCTCCCACAGCACACCCCCATCTCTCCACATCCCTGTGCTACCATATAAGGGATTTCCTGGTGTGTGAGGAAATAGAGAAGCCTGCTATCCCAGAGACCAGCTGCTGCTTTGGTGTGAGGCCTTTGTTAAATGCTTCCATGTGCCCATGTTTCCAGTAGTCTACTGGGGCAGGGGCTATCACCACACAAATGTCCTGGGCAGTCACACTACTTATGGTGTTTCATAAGCAGTGGCTTCTTTTCTAAAGCCAAGCCAACCCGAGTGATGAGATTTTGTGATTAGCTAATAAGCAACTTCTGTTTTGAGAACCTTCTGTGCTTCACTATTCTTCTGTCCCTTACAGCAGCTATCACCAAGTGTTTGATTTGCAGAAGTTGGTTATTCTGAAAAGGCAAAACAAGAAACAAACAAAAAATCAGGAATGTGTTTCTGAAAGACAGTGAGATTAAGAAGATTTTAAAGACTGCCTTTCATCGCTCAGCTTACTTGCGTGTAAAGTAAAGATATTTTATAAGGAATTTATGGCCAGATATTAGTGTTCCATCTAAACTTAAATTTTCCATATGGCAAAGCCCCCTCCACCAAAAAGAAGAAGAAGAAAAAGAAGAAGAAGAAGAAAAACAAGAGGAGGAGGAGGAGGGAGAAGAAGAAGAAGAAGAAGAAGAAGAAGAAGAAGAAGAAGAAGAAGAAGAAGAAGAAGAAGAAGAAGAAGAAGAAGAAGTAGTAATTTCAGTCTGTTGCTGTAGTACAATACTCTAACCAAAAGCAACTTAGGAGAGAGAAGGAGTTATTTATCTAGCACTTTGAGGTCACTATCCATCCTTCAGGGAAACCAGGAACTCAAGCAGGACCCACAGAGGAAGATTGTTTACTGTCTTACTTATGGGTCATGCTTAGCTAGCTTTTTTTTATATGGCCCAGGACTGCCAGCCATGGATGGTGCCACCCATGATGGGCTGGCCCCCTGTACCAATTAGTAACCAAGAAATACCTCACAGACACGCTCACAGACATGTTCTGATCTGGGCAATTCCTCAATTGGGCCTCTCCTCACAGCTGACTCTCTGGGCTGTGTCAAATGGACAGTTGGAATTAATTAGGACAATACATGAAGGTAAAAGGTTAAATTTTCTTATCTAGAAAATTGCTTAGCACAGTGAAGAGCTTCATGGAAATGTCCACTGTGGTTGACGAACATGTTGAATGGCATCAGAATGACAGATCCTTCACTCTCTTGTCCAAACCCTGGTGTGGACATTGAGGGCTGTGGCTTCCAAGGAGAGCCACTGATTGCACCAGGATCTCAGTGTAGATTGTAAACAGTGTAAGTAAAAGTCAAGCCTTAGTTCCAGAGTTACATGAGAAATACCCAGTGGCTACATGTTGTCCTTGACTGCCATTTCCTGTCACCCCAGGTTCTGCTCATGGCTTTTCGAGGCAAAGAAGTTTCATTAAGCAGCAAAGAAATTCAAATCACCTCAAGATTCCCTAAGCCCCTGCAGCTTAAAGAGGTAAGGCAGAAAGTGCCAAGGGTGCTACCTTGTTAGAGAATCACCTCAAGTGGTGAGAGGCAGCAGTCTTCCCTACACCCTCTAGAGGATTTGGGACCCACCAACACTTTGACTTTGGACATCTGATCTTCAGAGGCATGAAAGAGAAAATGCATTTCTATTTGCCATGGGATGTTTTGGCAGCTGTAGAACCCAACTAAGGACAAGGGAAGAGAAAGAAAAGAACAATGAAGATGCAGGTAGGAATCATCACAGAGATGATGACCTCGTCTAGATATGAGCTTGTGTCTTTTAAAGAGGTGAAGTTGGCAGTGAGCTTAGCTAAAGTTGAGACCTTGGCAGTGTCTGCTCAGGTGCATGCAGTGGGGCTGCAGGAACAGAGGGGCATCATCGCTGTGAGCCTCTGTTGATGGCTTGTAACCATGTCCAAAGTTTTGACATGGAGAGACACAGCACCATCTGCAGCAATTGAGAAGAATTATGTAAGCAAGAGTGAGGCTGTCTTCTGCTTGGGACATAGGAGCTTGGCAACATTCCTGATGGTGTAGTTGGATGGAGTCAATGAGTAGTAATCAGTACAGATCCAGAGTTTGAGTGAAATCTCTAGGCTTGACATTGCAACTTCCCCACATGGTGGTTGATGAACAATTCTTGGAAATGGATGTGATAGCTCTTAGGAGCCTGAGCAGTGGAACTTTCTGATCACAATTGCTATCCAGGACAACTGGGAAGCTTCAGGGGACACAGAGCTTAGGAGGGGCTCACAGGAACAAGGAACCCAGGAAAGGGCAGTGTGGTCTTACTGAAGTTTAGGAAGAGACTGGCCTGAAGTGCCAATGCAGAACTTGCAAAGGGCACAACGCTAAAAGCCCGAAATAAAGCCCAGTGTGACTGGATCTCATGAAATGGGGCAATGGTTTGGATCTTGAATACCCTCTACAAGTCACATGCCAGCATGTGACACTATTGGGAGATTAGAACCCTCAAGAAGTGGGAACCAGTTGGATGAACTTTGGTTTCTGAGAGTGGGGTAGGGTCCCAGTCTGGTACCACAGTCCTTTTCTCTCTCTCCTTCCTGATTACCATGAACAAGGGCAGCCTTGTTCACCGCCACCCCATCTCCCCACCCCCGATACGTTCTGCCTTATTTGAGCCCGGAAGCAACAGGTGACTATGGAGTGAAATGGTGAACGGAAAGAAACCTTCTATGTTTATAAACCATCTCACACATTTTGTGACAGTGACAGAAAGCTGTTCCCTGTGCCAGATCTGTCTTAACACTGTGAGCATAGGGCTCTAAGCACAGGGCAGCCCTGTGTAGACAAATGCAAACAGCACAAACCAGGCACAGCTCTGACATCTACAAAGAGGAGGGTGCAGTCAAGCTTGGGTTTTCATACACATAAAGCACAGTCTCATGGAAGAGTCCCAAGAAAGATGACACAGGAAACAGATGCAAGGTGTAAAGCCACCTGCAAAATGGGCTTTTGTTTGTGTAAGACAACCCTCCCCTACCCCACCCCCACATACGCAAACAAAATGCCAAAGAGAATCTTCTGAAAGAAAAGCAAAGGGTCTGCTTTCCTTTGTGACCTGGGAACAGGTCTGATCACAGCCACGGTAGGCAAGTTATCATTCTGTGTTTTTGCCTGAAATTTCTTTTCCTCCACATGGATTCACTGTTTTCATCATTAAAAACTAGGGTGCATTTAAGACTCTTGTTTTGGAATTATTGTAAGTCCACAGGAAGCTGCGTAGGCAGTACAAGAGGCCTTGATTTCATGGAAGCAGATTCCTACACCCACCTCCCTGCAGTGGTCATCTCATGTTACATCAAGCCAGGAAGGAGACGCTGGTGTGCCGTGTGTAGCTGGAGGCCATCTTGTCACACCTGTACATTCACAGACACTACCCCACCCAAGCTGCAGAAGTACCCCGTGAGTTCCAAGGCTTCTGAAGATGACCTCCAGCTTCCCCCTGCACTAGGGGCAACAGTTCATCTCTTGGCCATCACTAATGGCCATCATCATGTTACATGTGGCCTTTAGAAACAGGTTCTTTTCACTCGGTGTAATGTCATTGACACTCAAGTGTGTTAAAGTCTGTGCTTTTTCATTGCAGAGTACTATTCCAGGGCATAATGTGCCTGGGTGGTTCACCTCCCAAAGGACACTTTGGTATTTTTGGTTCCAAGATATTGAACAAAATTGCTATGAATAATTGGGTCCAAAATTTTGAGTAAACCTCCATTTTCATGTCTTTGGAATAAATATCCTGCATGCCTTTGACAAACTTTCCTGTAAGTATGTTGAATATTTCTAATATGATATTTTAATTAATTTTAAAGTAATCTCATACATGCATAAAATATAATTTTGGTCACCCCCAACTCCTTCTCCTTCTCCTGACTCTTTTCAGATCTACCCCTCCCGAGTTTATGTCCTTTATTTTTTCTTTACAGCCCATGGAGTCTAATATGTGCTGCCCATACACTTAAGAGTGTGAGACCGTCCACTGGTGAGCCTTCAGTCTATGAGGGGACACACCCTTAAAGGAAACTGACTTTGCCTTTACAGAAGCCGTCAGCTGTGTATGGGCCCCTCATACGCCACACACTCTCCATGAGGTAATGCTGGCCGGCTTGATCATGGCAGGCACACACAGCTGCTGAGAGTTCATGAGTACAGCTGTCCTGTCTTGTTCAGAAGACACCATTTCTCTGGTCCTCCTCGGCCTCTGGCTCTTAGAGTCTGTTTAATTTTAATATTATTACTTATTTAAACATTTAAATGGTTTATTTAAATACCATTTATTATTATTATTATTTATTATTGTTGTTGTTAAATATTAAACCGCCAAACTGTCTTCAAGGGTAGCTACCAACCAGACATGGAGACATAGGCTTATAGTACCAATACTTGGAAGGCTAAGGCAGGAGGATTTCTGTAAGTCACAAGACAGTCTAGGCTACATAGCAAGAATTAGGTCACCTAGGATGATGTAGGAGGACTCCCAATCTCAAGCTGCCACAATAAAAAAGCAACTAACTGCATGATTCCACAGGATGTGGGAGATCCAGTTTGTCTCTCCCTCTCTAGCATTTGGTATCAATATCACTAATTATTATTTATGCTGTTGCAATAATAATGTCTCACACCGGTCTTGTTTGCACATCTGAACTTATGACCTCCCTATGTCCTCTTTGATGACACGTTACAATGTTACAATGTCTTTTCCCTGTTTTCTACTTAAATTATTGTTTTTCTTATTGTTGAGTTTTGCACGGTTCCCCATTTCAGCATGGCTTGATTTAAGATTTATCTTTAGCCACAAGGGCCAATGTCTTGTCTTTGTGATGTTAGCTAAGATGCTAATGCTCTGTGTAAATAGGCTTTGATGGATGACGCAGCCTGGTTCTGGACCTGTGCAGGTGTGCAGAACACATTTAAGGTGGGCCAGGCCAGGCCAGGCCAGGCTGTGATGCGCTGTAGACTAGCAGCAGTCAAAGTACCTTCAACACAGAATACTTCCGTTAGAGGCGGGATCAGTGGGACATGCTCCTTTTATGCATCGAGGGCATCTGTGTATACTGGATACCAGTCCCTGGGTCATTTGAACATCTTCCCTGTGTCTGTAGCTTACTTTTTCACTCATCTAACAGAAACTTTGCAGAGAGTTTGTAATATTCTTCAAGTCCCATCTATTGAAAATTTTCTTTGATGATGTGTGGGCCATCTAAGAATTCCTTATGAGTCCTCGGGTTTCAAAGATTTTCCTGTTTTCTTCTAAAAGTTTTCCAGTTCTATGTTAACACTTAACTATGCATCCACATTTAGTTAATTTTAGTATAAAATATGAAACAGGGGTTGCCCCCCCTTTTTCTTTTTACTATGACTATCCAGTTTCTCTAGAACCTTCTGATTTTGGAAAGACTCTGCCCATTGAGATGTTTTTGTATCTTTGTATGATGGTGAGTGTCTGTTCCACTCTACAGGCTTCCTGTGGGTATGCCTGTGGGGGTCGTCTTGATTGCAGTAATTGTGGGGAGAAGACCATTCTGTTTGGTTTTTTTTTTTTTTTTTCCTTGATAATGAGCTCCTGTAAATTTGGAACTTGAGTTCCCTGATGACCTGCATTTTAAAAATTAATTTGTTTATTTACATCCTAAATGTTACCCCTTTCCTGGTTCCTCTTACAGGAATCCCCCAGCTCCTCTCCTCTTTGCCTGAGAGGGCAGCCCCTCCCCCATCAAGTCTCTGCAGGATTAGTCACATCCTCTCCCACTGAGGCCAGACCAGGCAGTCCTCTGCTACATGTGTGTTGGGGCCTCTGACCAGCCTGTGTGCTCTTTGGTTGGTGGCTCAGTCTCTGGGAGTTCCCAGGGACCCAGGATAGTTGACTCTGTTGCTCTTCCTGTGGGGTTGCCAGAGAAGACTGTTCTTAATGGTAGGTGGCACCTTTCCCTGGATTCTAGACTGTGCAGACGTGAAGAGCATCACGCACTCATTGCTCCTGTTCTATGACTGCAGCCATAGCACTGCCTGCTCCCCCCCCCCCCCCCGCCCTGACTTCCTGCAGGACATACTGTACTCTTGAACTATGAGCCAGAAAAAGCCCTTTCTCCCCTAGGTTGCTTTGCTCAAGGATTTTATTAAAGCAATATGACAAGAATCCAAGTCAGTGTATTCATGAGTTCTGAAGATGCCGGGTCCTCTGCTCTTTCTGTCCATTGGTCTGTTTCTGCTCTGTCTGTACCAGACAGTTTGGTCAGCATTGTGTACAAAGCAAGTCTTGATGTCATTTAAGCATGCTTCCTCTTGCTTTGTTTCACAAGATTGGCTTAGGCATTCTGGCCAAGTACTTTCTCAGATCAATTATAGAGTAATTTTTATATCAGAATTTTTTCCCTGGGGTTTTGGGAAGAAGTGTGCTCAGTGTGAGTACCAGATAGGAGATTATTGGCGTCTTGCTTTTGAGTCTTTCATTCCACAGGTAAGGCATGTCTTTCCTTTGTTTAGATATTGACTGAATCTTTTATTAGCGTTTTGTGTTCAGTGGTCAAGCTCTCTGTGTGTTTTAGTGACATTTACACTTCAGAATATCAGTTTTGAAATAAAACGTTCTAAAAACTTCACATGAGTGAATGAGTGATTTTGCATATTTACTTTGTTACTTTGTTTCTCTAACTTCATTTTCACTACATAGAAGAAGCAATGATTTTCATGCTGTTTTTTGTTTATTTATTTGTTTGTTTGTGACAGATTAACAGGTGTCCGTATGGAATTTCCACGTGAACTCGCTCTGGTTGATTCCCTTTACCCCGCCCCGCCCCCACCCCACCCCGCCCCCACCCTGCGTCTCTGCCTCTCCTCCACTGTCCCCTTACATCCCCAGTAGTCCCCCTCCTATTTGACCCTAGTGCCTTTCTCCTTACCTTGAAGCCATATGTTTTTTCCAGTCACGTGGTCCCCTTTCTAGTGTCCTGGCCCTTACCTGTATTTCCTTCCATCTGGATGTGTGTTTTTCCATGTTAAGAGGCAAGGATCTGCAGATGAGAGAGAACAGAACGTACAGTATTTGCCTTTCTGATCCTGTGTATTCTCACTTAAAATAGTGTCTTCTAGTTCCATCCACTTTCTTGCAAATTTATGACTTCAATTTTCTTTGTGACTGAATAAAATCTCATGGTTGTACCTGTGCTCCACTTTCTTTGCCCATCTCTCTGCTGATGAGCATCTGGGATGCTCTGTCTCATTGCTACTGTGAAGTGACATCTGGCGAGCCCTATGAGGTCCTTTTCTTGTTGATTTTTTGGATTGTTACACTAGAAAATGTACAAGTGTTTTGTGTGTGTCTGTGTGATGTGTGTGCTTGTGTATGTAAAGTGTATGCGTGCATGTGAGTGCATGTGTGATGTCTGTGAATATGTCTGATGTGAATGCATGTTATATGTGTACATGTGTGTTTGTGATAAGTATGAATACATGTCATGTATGTGCATGTATGTGTAGTATGCTCTAGGTGTGTGATGTATGTGTGTTGTGTATACGTGCATGTGCATGAGTGTGATGTAAGGCGATTTGTATGTGTGTGCCTCTCAGTGTGTATACGTGTGTGTATGTTTATGAGTATGTGTGTGTGTGAATATATATGTTTATGTGTAAGTATGTGTGTAGGCATACACAAGTGCCACAGGCCTCTGGTATTTGTGTGTGAATTTGTGTGCATGAGTGTGTGAGTGTACGCAAGGGTTACACCTTCTTTTCTGAGAAGTAGGCCTATCATTTTACTTCCTTGACTGACTGTACTCTGCTGTATTTGGCTTCTAGTACCCTGAAGAAAGGCACTGGGAAGGCCAAACATCCTTGCCATTCTTTGAGGAGAAGGCAATCTATTTTGTATATGTGTGTGGAAGATGTCTCGCCCGCATTCCTAGTTTTATGAGAAGCTTTGTTATGAATCGGAGTTGGGGTGATGAAATGCTTTTCTGCATCAACTGATGCACTCATGTGACCTTTGTACTTGAGCTTCTTACCAGGGCAGACTACTGTCTGAGCTCGTGTAGGATGCTATGGTGAAACACTGTGAAATGGAATACCTTAAAACACAACAGAAATGGATTTCTGGGGTTCTGGAAGGACCAGGTCAAGGTGCCGGCAGAATTGAAATTTGGTGGGTGCTGTTCTCTGGGGGATAGGATGTGTGTTCTTGCTATGATCTCTCATGGAGGGGCTGTGAGGGACATTAAGAGAACATCTATTCCAGAATACTCATAAACTAGCAAAGCATTACCCTCAACGACCACGACATTTAGGTTTAATATACACCTTCTGAAGGGCAGGCATTCAGTCCCCAGCTGTACTACTAATTGATTCTTATTTTTTTAAAATTTATGTTCCCCTGACTTCACACACACACACACACACACACACACACACACACACACACATTGTTCTTTGATCACAGTTTCCCCTACTAGAGCTATAAAATGCTGTCTTCTGGATATGACATGGCTGTTATACACATTAGTTTTCAGCATCTGTGGTTCCCTACACAGGATCCACCTGAGATCAAAGCAGTGGAACCTTCCAGCATAGACCGGGAGCTTCCTCAGAAGCTTGCCTGTAGCTGAGGAGTCACTGGAGGTTGGATGAGAGAGTCATAGCCCGTTTTCCTTAGGACTATGGCCACTGGTAGGTTTGCCAAGCCCCAGCAGATGGCCACACAGCCATGGGCCCCAGGCAGCACTAATCTGACTCAGTGAGTTAAAAATCAATAAGTAAATAAATAAAGATACAAAAGATGGACGTGGCATAGAGAGGGAGGTGTGATGGGGAATCCCTGGAGAGTTTGGAGGGAGTGTCTGTGGTTAAGATACATTGTATACATGTATGGGAGTTTCAAAGGATACATAAAAACGAAAGTCCCCTGTTATCTACTCTTACCTCCTTCCTGTTTGACCACCTTCTTTCTTATTTCCAAGCCCTCCTCTTGTCCCCACGCCTTTTCTCTCTAGGACGCTCTGTATGTAATTAGTGTTACCTGTGTGAACAGGGGTGGGGTCTATTTATGGGAATGAGGGTCAAGCACAGCACCCACAGCACTGAGAAGCAGGGCTCTCCTCAGCAAGCATCACTACAGTTCTTCAGCAATGGGTGAAACCTTATGAGCGCTCTACCTCCAAGTGATTCTCAAATACTCCAACCTTTCAGCCCTGGAGTAGACTTCACCAGAACATATGTTCATAATATGCATGAACATATATGCAAATTAAAACTATATTGTCTATTTTACTGCACTTCATTAATGTTCTCTGTTTATGCCTACATCCGTTCATGGTTTTTGTCTATAGCTTTTTTTCTTTTGTGCTCTGCGTGGCTCAGGTATCAAGATGCTGCTGACCATCAAACAAATCGAGAGGCACGTCTCCTATTTTCTAGATGGAATTGTGTAGCATTGTTAATTTTGAAGTGCTTGGTGGAATTCTTTCATGCAGGAATATGGGCCTGCAGACACTTCCGTGAGGAGTTTTCCGATACGAAAGTGCATTACTTCAGCCACAGTGGGGCTACTCTGTTTCTCTCATAGTGTGTGAGCCCTGCTCGGTGGTGTTTCTTGAATCGCTCCATTTCATCAAGTTGTCAAATTTGTGTTATGGAATTGTGATTACTTTTTTTGATATCTGCAGAATATGTAGTAAGTAGCATGCTTTGCTGTTTCCTAAGCATCAATAATGCAATAGGAGTAATTTCTCACTTTATTAAAGAACCATGGAATTTTTTTTGATCTTTTCAAAGATTTCAGTGATTTCCCCCCCCCTCTATTTTTTCTGTTTTAGATTCTATTGGTTTTCTGCTCTAATATGGTTATTTTGTTGTTCTTTCTGTTTCTTTCCATGAGCACCTGAATTCTTGATACAGGGTCTTTCTTCTTTTCTGATGTGAGCTCGAGCTCCTACACATTTTTCTTATCTTATTGCTTTATCTATAACTCAGCAACTTTTATGTGTGGCACATTCATCTTCATTCAGTTCAATATGTTTTAAGTTCTGGTGAGGTCTATTCCTTGAGCCAAAGATCATTTGGAATTAAAAAATGTAGATTCTTTCATTCTATTTCATGTGTATGAGCGTTTTGCCTGCCTGTATGTATGTTTATCACATACATATCTGTGGTTCATTAGATACCCTGGAACTGAAGTTATATGCAGTTTGAGCAGCATGCGTGTACTGACTGAGAATAAGCCCAGCTCCTCTGGAAGAGCAGCCAGTGCTCTTAACCACTGAGACATCTCTCATGAGCTCCAAAATGTAAGAAACTCCATCATTTTCTGTTTTTATTGTTATAGTTATTATTATTATTATTATTATTATTATTTTTATTACTGATATGTAACTTGACTTTGATTCCAAATCTTTGCTTGGTCAGAGAACAAGCAATTTGAAGCAAGTAATAAACAAGAGAGATGGATGAAGTTATCAGTTACTTTTCTTCAGGTTAAAAATGTATTATTCTAAATTATGTGAGCATTTCTTACCCAAACATGTGGTCGTTCAGCAGAGTCTGGTAAGCAGTGGATTTTCTTAGAGAGAAACCTCCACTGGCTGTCAAGGGAACTTCTGGGCTTGTTCATTTTGAGAACGGCTGACTTGCTTTGACTCTATTTGTGTTGATAGTCACTTTCATCACCAGCATTGACTTTCTTATCTCTCATTACACATCTCTTTGAGTAGGATAGAGATGGCGCTCCCTGTCTCAACTTCTTCCTGTGCATAAATTGCATACTTTAAATTCAAGATTCTGACTTGCTTCAGGATCTCAGTAATAGCAGTCCGGAACAGGGAAGTTTCTTAAATTCTAATTCACTTCAGGTGATGGGATGTTCGCTGGGGTCTTTTGATCTTTCCCTCCGATCACCCAGTCTTTTCATGCAGCTGCCTCAGGCCTTCCCAACACCCCGTAGCATCTTCAGTCAGCATACCCTATTGATCAACAGCTATGTACTACTCTAAGTGCTTAGCAAGCAAGTCTTTCCAAACACAAACCTACCTCACACCTCACATCTTATTCATAGACTAGCGAACGTTATCCTTGCTGATCCATATATAAGACCTGTCCTAAACACAGGATTGCCACCACCCACAGGAGGGCATGCCCATTTAGGGATCATTGTACAGTAGAAGTCTAATGGGGTGAATTGTCATGATGTCTCAAGTCAGGAGGAAGTATGTAGCCGGGGTGCTACCAGAGTCTTGTAAGGAGGGGTAGAGGGAGCCATGCAGATGCTTGTCCCAGGGAGATTGTACACCACCGAAACAAATCACATACACACTTGGGGTGCTCTTTGTTTTGTAGGATAATTTTCTCCTCCAAAATGACATTACAATTATTCCTTGGCTCATTCTTCTAGCTAACTCAGACTAACAAGGGACCGAAACTGAGTGAACTTGGGTCCAAAGAAGGAAAAATTCTTTTTTAGGCTTCCCTTATAGAAGTCCACTTGAGACATTATTTTCTGCAAACTCAAAGAAGCCAAAGTGTGAATCTCACTGTGTGTCAGTCAAGTCTGTCCATGAGCCTTCAGGGGCTAAGGTGCTAGCTCATACGGAAAAGTGTTTGCTACACAAGCTGGATACCAGGACCTATGGAAAAATCTGGACATGACAGTGACAGTGCATACTTGTAATTCCATTTCTGGGAGGGTGGACATGGTGACTCTCGGAGGCTCGATGGCCTAGCCTCATTAATGAAATGTAGGCCAGTGAAAACTGCTGCTTTTTAAAAGCAAAAGGGATAGCTCGTGGAGAATGAGCTGGGGTCGACCTCTGGCTTCCATATTCACCAGAACAAGTGTACACCCATAGGAACACGCACACTCACACATGCAAGTACATGCAGACATGCAGACATACACACAAAGACATGAATCTTTCACACCGTGGCTCACTGTCTCCACACCACAGATTCATGAGGAAAGAAGCTGAGGAGGACAGGAGACATGGGGGGTAGAGAGAAGATCAGCCACCTGCAAGGAACCTCCCACATAAAGCCCTATGCTGTGATAACAGAAGGGAGCCGGCAAGCAGCCTGAGAAGACTGCCTGGCAAAAGCTAGCAGGACTTAAGAAAAATAGCCAGGGAGTCTGCTCCTTTTGTGTTAGGCTTTACTGCTATTGACCAGTTGTGTGAGAGCAACCGATGGTGGAGGGGAAGGAGCCGGGAACCTGGCCAAGATCCCGAGCCAAGGCGTCCCAGGCAAGTCATCAAGAAAAGCATTTTCTCACCCCCTTTCTTTCTTCCTTTTCTTCTTTTTAAACTTCAAGAGCATTTTGTTTAAAATGAAATTCCCCCGTAAAGTTGTGCAGTGCCTTTTATGTAAAGATGAAGTATCTCAGAGAATAAAGGAAGGAAGAGAGGAAATTAAAAAGGCAGTGTGGGAGGGATGTCTGGCAGCTTGGCCTCTCACCAAGTGACCCTGTGCTAGACCACATGGGACCCAGAGCTGTGTGAGCCTACCGGGGAAGAGGGCGATTTATGGGATCTGGTTGGGCTTTTGATAAGTATCTCTGTAAAGTGATGTAAGGAAAAACAACCCTGAACCCGTTATAATTGCGGAATTCCTGTAAATTATTTTAAGATGAGAGAGACCATCAGGGCTGGAGAGAAATAACCCCCAGACTCAGATATTTATGTGTATTTCATTTTAAAAATTGGTGCCACAACGTCCCAATGATCATTAAGCAACCTGTCTGGGTGTCCTTCGAAAGCTAGAGGATCTGTCCCCTGAGGAGCAGGGCACAGTTATTCATAAGCAGGACTTGAGCGCCACCGGGGACCACATCCTATGCATGAAACATGAGGAGCCTGATGCCAGGGGACCACCTGGGTTCTTCCTGCAGAGCTCCGAGTGCAAAAACTCTGAGGTGTCTTTTATGTTCCCTTTAGCAGAAGCTGAAGTGGGAAGGAGAGAGCTAAAATTTTCTGGTTCTTCTTAGCAGAGTGACAGGCAGTGGCTGACATCTGGTGTCAAAACCAAGAACTTCCTGTTCTTTTAGGACCAGAGGTTCTCAACAGGGGGCGCATTTGGGAATTTCTGTAGTTTGGGCTGTCACATCAGGAGTGCTCCTGCCTGGAGGTAGGATCCTGGGATCCTTCCAAACACCCCACAGTGCTCAGGATACCTTGTCACCAGGAAGAGCAAGCTGAAAGCACCAGAAGTCCCTGGGTTGAGTAGCTCTTCTGCAAAAACACTGAGGAGAACTGAGTACTCCGGGGTTGCTGAGAACATTCTAGACTCGATGGATTTCCTGGCAGACTCTGGTTATCTCAAGGGCTGAGGAAACCTCTCGAGTTGTTGGAGAATAAAATTTGGTGTGTATCAGCCTTGAAGGCTGTCCGATTGCCCCTCAGGAAGCTACGGTACAAGTCCAACCTGTTTGTTTAGACAGTATTGGCACAATGGAAAAGGGAGGTGTAGCCTCAGTGCAGTGGATTCTCACTACAACCTGCCACTTCTTGGAGCATGTGAGTCACCACTGGGATGGTAATCCCTTCTAAAGTATTAAGGCATCTATCTTCCTAAGACCACTGTCCAGCAAGAACATAATAGTCTGGAAAGACCTGCAGGAATAACTTCCAAAATGAACACATGGACACGACAAGGCCATCGCCCACAAGAACAGGATTTTGCCTGTGCATGCCGACCTGCCGGGGTCTTTAAAGCATTCACTCTGGGCGCCCCGGAGCTGAGTGGTTTCTTTCCTCCTTGAGGTGCAGCTGTGCAAATGACTTCTGGCTCCTTATGGAAAATATTAACGCATGTCATGATTTTCTGTTAAGTGTTTCTGCTCAGGCAAAGTTGAAGTTTGGGGAAGTAGGAGCTGTCTGCTCTTGTCCAACTTTGATGGACAAAGAGCTCTGGCTTCCATCTTGTCAGTCTCCACAGAATGCTCTCCTCATTAGGAGTAATCTGTGGGTGACTCATGCCTTCCTGTGTGTTTGATCTTCTGAGATAAGTAGAACCAGCCTCGCTTATGGCTGGCATGGCATGGGCTGGTTCCGGAGTCTGGTGTCTTTGGAGACTGGGAAATTCCTTTAAAACTGATGTTTCCATGGTGACACACAGGGCATTGTATGTTTGTGTTGGGTGAAGTCCTAGGACTTATTAGTGACCTATTCTCTGGTTTCCCTCTTTTCTCTTTTTCAGGCACGTTCCATGTGGAGATGTGTCCTGAGTGCCAAGTGACAGTGTTTACTGGCAGAAGAAGTGACAGTGTTTACTGGCAGAAGAAGTGACAGTGTTTACTGGCAGAAGAAGGCAAATGATGTGTAATGGAGATTTAAAAAAAAAAACTTTTTAAAACTTTATGTGCATTGGTGTTTTGCCTGCAAGTATCCCTGTCTGAGCGTGTCAGATCCCCTGGAACTGGAGTGGCAGACAGGTGTGAGCTGCTATGTGGGTGCTTGGAATTGAACCTGGGTCATCTGGAAGAGCAACCAGTGATCTTAACCTCTGAGCCACGTCTCCAGCTCATATAATGGAATTTAAAGGTGAATCCTAACCCGGAAGTCCCCAGGAATCGATGGGTTTGTTGGTGATTGAGCTCTAGTTTTTGCACTCAGATGTTTAGCAAGGGGCATAGGGCAGTGGAGGCTTCTGAGTTGACAAGGATCTCTGAAACTTTGACTTGGAGAATGTCATCTCAAGTTTGATGGAACAAGAATAGAAGGAATGGCGTTTGAGGAGCTACTGTGTTTCACTGAAGTGATTGGATGTGTTACATTGTGTTACATTGAAGTACTAGAGTTTCTAGGAGAGGTTGGTAGCCATGGCTGGTGTAACAACATTCAGGCACAGATGAGGCTCTTGGTTACTGAGATAGCTCTGTGAATCAGGCATCAGTCTAAACACTCAGAAGGAAGGATTTTATTTCTGCCTCATCCATTTTCCCGAAAGACATATATTGGTTATTTTTTTCTGTCACTCATATAAAACATTCTGACTGAAAGCAACTTGCAGAGGAAATATTTTTAGCTTACATTTTCAGGTAACCGTTCTTCATTGAGGGAATTCATAGTAGGAACTGAAGCAGAAGTCATGGAGGATGCTGCTTACTGGCTTGCTCTCTGATTCATGCTCAGCTAGTTCTTATGCTACCCAGGTTTATTCACTTAGGGATAGTACCTCCCACAGGGAGCCTGGCCTTCCCAATCAACAGTTGACACAGACATGGCTTTAGGCCACTCCAATATGGGCAATTCTCCAACTCAGAGTCCTTCAGATGACTCTGGGCTGTGTCAAGTTGACAGCTGAAGCTAACTAGGACACAACTTTTACTGCGATACCAATTACACAAAGGATGGAAGACAGGCAAGGGACACCTAGAAGGAGAGATGTCATGCTGGAACTGTGACCCCCTTCCTACTCTGGAGTTCTGAGCCCTATGACTTCTCTGCTTATAAACTCCACAGAACATCACAGAGAAATCCAGTCTTAGTGACACTGAGGCCCAGAAGGAAAGCTGCTTCCCTTGGGTTAAAAGCCTGCAAGGAGGAGGCCCATGTAAAGCTGGGCCTGGCCTGTCTGGCTCTCTTTTTGTGGCTCCCGTGGAGGCAGAGCCATCTGGCAGAAGCAGGAATGATTGGCTGGAACAATCTACTGGGCAGCACCCAAGAGCAGTCTGAGAATGATGCTGCAGAGCCCGTAGTTACTGCCGGGAAACCAAGGCGAAGATCATGACTGTTTTGATTGGTCAGCTGTTCCCGAGAGTGAAGTGAACAGATATGCGTGGAACAATCTAGAAAACGGTTCCCCTGGTGATAGAGGTGCATTTCCATAGCTTGTCAACTTCAACTGGGAATTTAGCTCAAGAAGAGGGAACAAGTGAGGAGAACTTAGACGATACGGCCAACAGGAAGCTAATGACTCCAGCCAGCTCCATCAGCCCACACTTCCCCCAGAAGCTTCCTAAGCACTTTGGGGTGAGGACCTGGGCACTCAGCTGGTTTGGAGGACCTTTCTGGAGATTTCCTCTAGTCTTCCTCCTCTGAATCCCTGGGGGCAAATCATGTGCCATTTCCAAATCTTTCTCATCTCTATGTAGAATGAAGATGGGGTTTGCCTCAGAGCTCTCTCAGAGGCCGTTGGTCCTGCTGTGTGCAGCTCTCCTCTGCTGCCTGGAGAATATGTTTGGAAGGGAGAAACAGCTGTGCTTTCTGGGTCCCTGTCCTGAACCCTTAATGGAGGTTTTGAGTATGCTAGACTTGGCGGACTTTGGGGATTGTGCTTCAGAAAGGCTCAGTAGCTGCTTGTCTCTGAGGCTACTTTTGAAGGAAAATGAACAACAGAGGTAGGAAGGGGCTCTCTGATGGGAGCCACTGTTCTCTGCAGGTGTGGTCCCTTTCTTCTGTACACACGCCTTCTGACTTGGCTGAAATTTGAAGGAATAGCAAATGAGTGGGTGTCCCGGTAGGGGCTGGAGGATGTGGAAGGCAAGTTCTCACTGTGAACCCTGGTGTTGTTGGCTAAGGCCAGCTTGTTTTAGTGGTTTATCATGCTCATTTATGAGAAGGATAGCCCACCGGGTGCTCCATTGGGTGAATAAGGGACAGTGAGCACGTGGTATGCACTTTGTGTGCACAAGATACTTGCCAAGGTTTATGGTGCCTGACAAACTCAAGCTATGAGTATTTGGTCTGCAGGAAACTGGGCAGGGTGTGCTGATCAGGATTTTAGTGGCTATGACAGATGTAACCCATGGGAACCTGCTGACCCCTCAGCAACCACCCTTGTTCAGAGCAGCAACCAAGGAAGCCACAGCTGCTGTGTGTGGTACTCTGGATTCCTATATAAGTCTCTGGTTTCTGGAATCTTCCAGGTCTAAATCTGGAAGACTCTGGATTTAGCCTAACTTGTAGACATTTCAGAGGAGTGTAGGCTGGGCTCAGGGTCAGGAGATGAATCAGACTTGGATGTATGCACTTGCTTTAGTATATTCTTTAAAATATTAACATAGTAAATTGAGCATATATGATATTTCACATACATATATAAAATCTTTGGTGTTCATTTTTCTTTTTTAAGGAAGTATAATTGTTTTCATACAATATATTCTAATCCTGGTTTTCTCCTCTCCCAGAATCCCTCGCTCACCTGCCTACCCACCCAACTTGATGCTCTTTGTTTCTCTTTCTTAAACAAACAAAACCAAGCTACAGACAACAAAATAAGAAACACATTCACACATCTACTCTTGAATGTGGTCCTACCCTGAAATGTTGTGTATCTATGTAGTGAGACTCACTGGAGAAGACTAATTTTTCTTTGGAAAGCAGTATGAGTTGTGGATATCGTCTTGGTTAGCTCTGGGAGACCTTGTCTATGTCTGTTCCTCACATCGTGATGCAGTCCGTCTTGGGCATGTAGAGGCTTGCGGTGCTGCCTCGGTCTCTGTGAGTTCATATGTGCATTTCTCTTGTCATGTCTAGAAGACACTGCTTCCTTGGAGCCATCCATCACCTCTGGCTCTTGGGATCGTTCTGTCTCTGTTTCTGGATAGATAGGTCCTTGAGCCTTGAGGGGAAGGGTTTGATCATCCAAGTCTCTCACTCTTTGTACATTGTCCAGTTGTGAGTCTCTGTGCTGGTTGTTGTTGTTCTTCTTCTTCTATTTCTTTCTTTTTAAAAAAATCTCCTATATTCTAATTTTATGTGCACGAAAGTTTTGACTACAGACTTGTTTGCATCATGTACATACATGGTGCCTCTGACAGGCATTGTGGACTGACATGTGGGTGCTGGGAATTGAACTCAGATCTTCTGGATCTGGATCTTAGCTTAATTGCTAAGCCATCTCTCCAGCCCCTCGCTTCTTACTATTAAATTGTGTATTTATTTACCCATGCAACTGTGTGTATGCATATACACATGTGACATACTGTACATGTGGAAGTCAGAAGACACCTTCAGAGGTCAGTTCTTTCTTTCATTGTGTGAGGTCTGGAGACCAAATTCAAGGAGTCAGACTTGGTGGCAAGGTGCTCTACTCGCTAAACCCTCTTGGTAGCCCTGTGTCTTTTAAGGAGAGTGAGCTTACAGACAGCATCAGAGATGAGGTGCAAAGGCCCTGCTGAGAAGTGTTAGAACCTGCTCTCTGGGAGGTCTCCCTACGAGGACACACCTCATAGGTGGTGTCCAAGGAAAGGGACACAAGTCCTGCTCTCCCACCTGGATCCTGCAGCAGCAACTGACTCTGAAGGAACCTTGAGCTCTTTTGGAAACTCTTAGAGAAAAACCAAACTGAGCCAGGGTGGCTAGTGAACCTGATAGACCCTGTGCTCTTCTTCAGATCCTCTGCCTGTTAGCTTTCAGTATGCTGTTATCACCACCAAAGAGTTGTCTTTATTTTTCACTGTAAAATACACACAACATGAACATCACCATCTAAACTATTTTTTCAGAGGCCCTTGAAACAGTATGACTTCAGACGCCACCAGTCCTGCATGGCTACTTATTTTTATTTTATTTTTATTATTTATTTATTTATTTATTTATTTATTTATTTATTTATTTGTTTTTCGAGACAGGGTTTCTCTGTGTAGCCCTGGCTGTCCTGGAACTCACTCTGTAGTAGTCCATGCTGGCCTTGAACTCAGAAATCCCCCTGCCTCTGCCTCCAGAGTGCTGGGATTAAAGGCGTGTGCCACCACTGCCCGGCTAAACTATTTTTCAATATCTCTTATTTACTTACGTATACAATGTGTCTTACTGTATTCACCTAAACTCTCTGCTGTGCCACTTTCTCACTGGCACCCGGCGCATGCCCACCTGGTCATGTCCTAGCCATACTTTTTTAACCCACTTAGTCCATTCCGTTGGGGTTGACTGATTGTTGGCTTGATCGCACGCCAGTAAAGGTAGCCACAGGGAGTTCATGGAGGCCACAGTTGTGCCCTTCCAGAAGAATTTTACAGCACTCCATCGGTCCCTCCCTCTAGCTGTTATGAAGATGACCTGACTAGGACCGAGCTCTCAACAGGTGCTTCTTCTTAGCACTTTAATCAGTTACTGAGTCTGTGTTGCAGCTCACTGCAGAAGAGGCCTCTCTGGGTCTCTGTTTGGTGATCTGTGGGTGTAGGTGTAAATATTTGAAGGCAGCTTCATGTTATGCTTAGCAAAACAATAGTTGCATGCTCCCTGCTGTGGACTGCAACAAAGTTTCCAACACGCAGCATGGGTTCCCTTTGTGGAGCAGGCCTTAGGCTTAAGCAGAAAGACATTAGTTTGTCACACCTATAACATTGTTACCACTATTGCAAGCAATGAAACATCCAAACCCTTACAGTGGACTAGTCAAAGGTTATCAGTCCTTTGGAGGCACTGGGAAAGTGGGGTGGGAAGCCTAGTTGGGCAGTTCAGGAGCATCTTCTTGGTCTGGGGGGACCCACAGGGCACATGTGCATAGAAGAACTTGACCATGTTCCTTGTTGAATAATCTAAGCTTGCTGAAAAGACTCCCTGAGACTACCTTAATAAGCTCACACAAAATGTTGTGCAGAAAGATTACTTTTAAATGCATTTTTGCCATGTAAGAATCTTTTACAGCAACACATACCAATTTTAGAAAGTACAAACCCAAAAGAAAATTAGCCCTCCAAATTTTATTTTACAGGAGATAGCCAAATACATTTTCCTACATTCTAAAAATATTGTTAAAGACTTCTAGTGATGTTATCCAACGCCTTTGGTGTTCCATAGCTGCTTAATCAGTTAAGAATAGGCCTGAACACTAAGAAAAGTGGTTTTCTTTCTTGAGAAAAGTAGCATCCACTCTCCTTGAGACAAAATTCACAAATCAATTAGGGTGAGCTGATGGCTGCTTATATAGTTGTGTCTGAAATGTGTGTGTGTGTGTGTGTGTGTGTGTGTGTGTGTGTGAGAGAGAGAGAGAGAGAGAGAGAGAGAGAGAGAGAGGCATAATTTTTCAGTTGTTAACTTTCCAGTAGCAGTTTTGGATATAGACAAACTGTGCATAATAATGTCTCCTTGTGCTCATTAGCATTACTTCAGTGAAGTCTCACAATCTTATCAATTATTATTCTTATGAAATCTGTGTTTCTGGGCTTTTTGTAACTCATAAAAACAAGCATTTGCAGAGTTTTGGCATAAGATATCATTTAGAAGGGCTGGAGAGCTGGCTCAGTGGTTAAGAGCACTTCTTGCTCTTGCAGAAGTTCTTGGTTTAGTTCCCAGCACAACCACCTGCAACTCCAGTACCAGGGGTTCTGACCCCCCTCTTCTGACTTGTGCAGGCACCAGGCACACATGCCTCTGTGTGTGTGCGTGCGTGCTTGTGTGTGTGTGTGTGTGTGTGTGTGTAGGCAAGACACTCATACACATAAATGAAATAAAATAAGTAAATCTTAAAAAATAAAACCAAACATTTAAAAACCATTTAGAAATCTAAATAAAGCCCCAGAAATAAAATGCTGTAGACTCCTTGGGTATGCCTCAGCTTTTGTTCCAGAGACAAAAGCATTTTCCTGTCCACCCTCCTGCCCTGTCCGACCTTTTTTGAATGGAGAGCTTGTGGGCTCCCTGTTTGGGACTTTCCAGCTATGTTGATGGTTTAGGACTCTACATATGTATGTCCCATACTTGAGGCTTCGTTGTCTTTCGGGCAAATCTTGTCCCCTTGCGATTTCTAGTTTTCATTTGACTCAACATATCTCTTTCATGAAGGCCGTTGGCAGCTGCACTGATCTGGGCATTATGGGAATATATGTGTGTGGTTTGGTGTCTAGGACAGAACAGATATTCAGAACAGGGTGTCAACAGCAGTAACAACAGTTTGTGAAGTCTGGGGCACAGGGTCAAAAGACAAAGCAAGCAAGCAAACAAGCAAACATACCAATAAGCCTTCTAAAATTCTGCTTCCTCTGACGTCCATTATGTGTCAAGAATTAAAAGATAAAACAGTAGTCACATTTGGTCCCTGTCCTCAAGTCTCTTCGTTAGCAGAAACACACAGTCATGGTGGAACAGTCACTGTCCAGGGGAGCATTCTGGAACCTGTAGGTGTGGGCCAGGAGGACTGTGCCCAGAGCAGCTGGCTCTAATCTTTCTGTGGCCAGAAGTCCCTTCAAAGCTCCTGGGGCAGTTCTCAGAATACTCTTGAATGCAATTTAATTGTTAAGGTGAAAGTTGATAGAGGGTCCCCCCACCCTCTTCACTGAGAAAGAACAAGAAAGGACAGAGCCATCTCAGAGAGAGGCAGGAGGCTGTTTGGTAATGTGGGAGGCCAAGGCTCCACAGGCAGTGTCGAACTCTGGGTATCTGAGTAGGGGAAGGTTTCATCTGTTCAAGCCCCCATTTCAGGGGACACACCTTCTAGGACAGAGCTCTGGTGGGCTTGTAGAAGCACACACAAGGGTTCTCTGGCTCAGGATCCACCATCCCACCTACATTAAGGGCCCTGAAGGAGATATGAATGTCCATGTACTGGCTGGTTTTGTGTGTCAACTTGACACAAGCTGGAGTTATCACAGAGAAAGGAGCTTCAGGTGAGAAAATGCCTCCATGAGCTCCAGGTGTAAGGCATTTTCTCAATTAGTGATCAAGGGGGGAGGGCCCCTTGTGGGTGGTACCATCTGTGGGCTGGTAGTCTTGGGTTCTATAATAAAGCAGACTGCGCAAACCAGAAGCAAGCAAGCCAGTAAGGAACATCCCTCCGTGGCCTCTGCATCAGCTCCTGCTTCCTGACCTGCTTGAGTTCCAGTCCTGACTTCCTTTGGTGATGAACAGCAGCATGGAGGTATAAGCTCAATAAACCCTTTCCTCCCCAACTTGATTCTTGGTCATGATGTTTGTGCAGGAATAGAAACCCTGACTAAGACAGTCCAGATGCCATCTGGATGATTTTTGCTCTCATTTGTGTTTCATACAATATTTTAATGTCTTGCTTTTTTATTATTGTTGTGTCTTGAGGCTTTTAAACATTCTGCAAGAGCATGCGAAGTTCTGAATATGAGGCAGAATGAATGAAATGTGAACTGGTCACTGTAGAGAAATGGGCTGAATATGGCCTCTGACCCATGCCTTGAACACCCAGCCCCCACTTCCTCCTTCTGGAGGAGGCACATGGAGAATGGAAGACCAGAGCCTCTGGGAACTTGTCTCTGAATGTCTCTACTGTGTGGAAAACAAACTTCTTTGTAGAACAAGCAAAACAAAACAAAACAAACAAACAAAAATAAACAAAAAACAGAGCCAAAAGTATCTAATGACCGTTACCTTGATTGCTTCTGTGTTTCTGGTGGCCAGGACCTGAACAGACAGACAAAGCATGGCAGGCTAGACCTTGGGAGAATATGTAGTGTTGAACTTGACTGAAAAAGGTCTCAGTTTAAACCACGTTAGCCATTGGCTTGGCTCTTCCTTCTGCTTTTGGATTGTTTCTAGGGAAGATCGGGATACAAGCGAGCAGCCATAGGGTTTCCAGAGCTGTGTTTGCCAGGGCACACTGGTCTTTTTTTCCTCTGACACCTCTTCACGTCACATGGTCTCTGGAGGCTCACCTAAACCTCATTGGCTGCACACTTTAGAACGAACTGATGAGGTCACAAAGCCTAGCCTGAGCTGTTGTGGTTTATCTGATGTTTAATGTACAGTGTGGACACTTGTAATCCATGTGAGCTACCGCTCTGATTATCTGAATTTGATTAAATTATTCAGAACTGGCTGTGAGGCTCAGCCAGGGGTTGCTTACTTTTGAGCCAGGATTCAAGCTCTGCCCTTGAGTTTGCCTGTGGGTCTTCCTGTGAGCCTTCCCCTGAGCTTGTGGAGCCCTGAGCCTCCCCCAGGGACACTCACACTCTCTAAGGACACTGGATGCCTACTTGCTATTGTGTATCTTCATTGCCAGGACGTTGGATCACATTGGCTAAAGCTTTAGAGATCTGTGTCTCTCCATCAGAGCAGAGTGTCTGGGCTGTCTAGTATATTACCTACCCTTGGAAGTGGCTATGCTGGAATGATGTTCTCGCCAGGGCTCAGAATTAAGCCAGCTGCTGTTTAGCACATGAGGTCATGTTTCTGCTGACCTATACAACCACAGACACAGGCTGGTTTGCTGGCTAATAAAGGGCTTTCAGAAGGACCAGCTGTCTCCTCTGGGCATTTTTTTTTTTTAATTTTTTTTTTTTTTTTTTTAGTTTTTTTGGTCTGTACAAGTGGGCTCAGGATAAGGTCTTGGCTCTGGAAAGAATGGTGAGACAAAGACTTCAGTTCAGTCACATTAGTTCAGGTCATGGATGGAGCTTAATGGTATCAGAGCTGGAGATGAGGTGTCCCCTTCTCCAATAAGAGCCTTTGCTCTGATGTTTTAGGCCTGCTCGGGGCAGTTTGAAGCTCTGTGCTCACCGCCACTTTGCCACAAGCTAGAAGACCGGATATTGTAAGGGAGAATATGAGGCTGCCTTTAGCATTGGGACCGGGCTTGCTTGGGGGCTAGCCTGTGTCCTTGCTCTCCTGCAGCTTTGTAGTCAAGAGTTCAGCTCCATCCCGGCCAGTGAGAGGAGTTGCTTGAAAGCTGATTTTTTCTTTTTCTTTTTCGTTTTTGAGACAGGCTTTTGTGTAATCTAGGCTTGCATCGAATTTTCTGTGTAGCCAAGGATGGCTTTGAACTTTTGATTTTCCTGCTTCCACATCCCCCGTCCTGGGATTACAGGTGTGCACCACCACATCTGCTTACACAATGCTGGGGATTAAAGCTGAGGTTTTGTGCATGCTAGGCAAGCACTCTTGCAGCCCTCCAAGCTGATCTGAACCTGCTGTCTGGGGAGTGGCTGCTAGAACCACTCCCCACAGGGAAAGGTCTCACTGGGGAGGGCACTGAAAAAAGCAAAAACAAAAACAAAAAATGTGTGTTTGCCTTGCCAAGAAGGAAAAGTTCCTAATTCATCACACACAGAAACAAACAATTGTCCACTCCTGGTTATCGGGTCACTTAGTCATGGTGGTCAAGACCAACATCATAAGATAACTATTAACTTGAAAGAAATGCTTTTCCTCCCCTCCTCCCCTCTCGGAGATAGCTAGCAGATATTTCCTGTGGGACATAAGAAAGGGGCATTCCTCCCCTCCCTAGAGATAAGGCCAACTGGCCAGCAGATATTCTCTGTCAACATAGGCTCTCCCGAACAACAATGGCCCTGGGGTAAAGAATAACCACAGGGACACTCACTAAGAATCCCCTAATTATGTGAAATGTCAACAACCAACTCAGGCTGTGACCAGAATCTGCCTCAAGAATGTATAAAAAGTGTGAGTTTTAGGAATTGGGAGTCGCCGCTGTCTCGCGTGCAGGACGACCCCAATGCATTGGAAATAATAAACCTTTTGCTGATTGCAGCGCTCTCGATCTCCGTGTCTGTGCGAGGGGGGACTACCGGTAGTTGCAGCCTTCGGGGGTCCAACAAACTCATTTGACCTGAGGCCCTAAATCACACATGTTTGGAAAATTCCCTCCAGACATCTTGAGACCATCACTTGCCCCGAACTAATCCTGACCCAAGATATGATGGAACTTGAAGTGCTTCAGCTGTGAATGGCCCACCCTTCTTCTGTGACTGGAAACTCTTTAGTTGCCATGGTTTTGAGGGTTCAATCTAGAGTCTTCATCTATGGGATGGCTGTGCAATTGTTTTTCCCATTGGGAAGACGGATATCATGGTCACAAAAAAGCTTGGACTTTCTATGGTAGAATTAATAGCCATCCAGAAAGGAGACCCAGCCATTCTTGCCTTTGCCCAGAACCTTACCAAGCCCTTCCTGTTCCTTAGTGGGGCCGAGCTGTGCAGCTATGAGAGCTACATTCTAGGTCTTTTCCTGGTGAATAAATTGAACTATTCTCCAGAGAAACCATGGGATATGGATCAAGTGGTCCAGCTTGACTCCACTGGGTTTAGATCAGCCCCTGTAAGCATTTGCATTATTTGCTAGTGTCGAGGGGGTCAGCAAATCATCTCGCTGGCGTGAGTAAGAAGTTGGAGCCCATGGTCTCCAGTTTTTAAATAGGCTGTTTAAATGGTCACAACTGATAAGATGACCATCCTGGTCACTGTGTGCTTATATATCTCAGCTCATACTAGTTAAACAATTTTGTGCCCCAGGCATTTTTTCTCATCTACATGATTAATAAGCCAAATAGAAAAAAATATGAAAGTTTCCTCTGTCCCTCTAGAGGTAACTCTGGCCACTCCCCATTCCCCATAGGTAACTCTCCTGTTTAATAAACCAGCAGCAGCCATGCCAAAAAATAAAATAAAATAAAATAAAATAAAATAAACAAAATAAAATCAAGCTCCATCCCACACTCATTTTTTTCTTTTCTTTTTGTGCAGGGATGTTATCGAATAACCAGTGTCCTTATTTTGGTTCCTTAAATTTTCTGTTTGTACCTAATTGCTCTTTTGGTCCTGAGTGTTGAGGAAACACTTTTTCCAGCCAACATATCTTTGCAGGGAGCCATTCCGGTCTAACGATAATAAACAGTAGAAGGGATGTACCTTGGCCATGTGTGTGATCCCTGGGCTGTGTGTTCATGGCTGCTGTCAGGGCGGCTGACTCCTCTGTAGGGGTGATTTTTCCAAACGGTGGAGTTTCTCACTCACTATGCACAGCTCTTGGGGTGCACAGCCCCCAAAGGCTCCCTAACGGGGCTTCTGGGCTTCGTTGGCCACTGGAGTTAATTTAGACACAGGCTTCCCTCCCCCTGCAGCAGAGCCGGGGCCCATATACAAGTCAAATCTGCTATTTTTCTTTGGGCAATGATTTATTTCCCTCTTAAATTGGCTGGACCAGTTAGTTTTTTATTTTTATTAAGTCACACTATTCTTAAATGAAACTATTGATTTAAAGTCAGCTTAGTGAGGATTTAATTTGTTTTCAGGGGATTAGAGCGGTAGCACAGGGTAATTTTACAATAAAGTGGAGCAGGCGTGTTCCTTCTCAGGGCCTTGCCTTTCTCTTTTTTCTTCTTGCCAGGCTGCACAGACCTTACAAATTTTCAAGCGAATTGTGGAAATACATTCATAAATCAGCCTTAATCCCTCTGCCTGTGTAGGGGAGATGCAGAGGATGTCTGCCCATGACCTTGCCCCGCTGTCTTTCCAGTGACAGTTCCTGCTGCTGGTGCTATGCTGAAGACACACTCACTCGTGTGCACAAGCACACGCAATGTAGGTTTCTTTTTTTTTCCTATCATCCTTCCTCACGCTGCACTGAATTGCTTTGTTCTGGAAACTTCTTTCATAAAATGGCAGCCATGTCTCTTCTGTACTCCAAAATATTTATACTACTGTCTTGAGTTTCTTTTCTTTCTTTCTTTTTTAAAGAAAACTTTATTTTAAAAATTATTTCATTTAGTCGTGTGTGTGTGTGTGTGTGTGTGTGTGGTAATAAGGCCACACCTGATTTTATGTGGGCTGTAGAAACTTGACCTCTGACCCTCATGTTTGCATAGCAAGGGCTCCACCTCTTGAGCCATCTCCCCAGCTTAAATACACTTTTAGGAGGAGATAGGCGTCTAGATTGGGTTTCTGGTGTGACTACTGGTAGTTACCGTTCACACTTAGCTTTGTTGAGGAATCCACTTCCTCAGCTAACGCTCTTCACAGGGCCTCCATCTTGGGACCACAGGGTCTTCCTGTCTTGCATGGACCACTCCTTCTCTCCTTGCGCCTTCCCTTACCAGCCTCCCTCCTGGTTAGCTTTAGTTGGGTTTTTTGCCTATCTGTCCATCTGTCCATGGGTCCTGCTTTGCTCAGGCCCAGCACTTCTGTTTATTCCCTTGGGTAGAATGGAGGAAGGTGGGACACAGAGTGGACACAGAAAGGGAACAATTCTTATGCCAGTCTTGAAATCCACCTGAGTGGAGCTATGGAAATGCAGCCAGCCGGGCTTTCTGAGGCTCGTTCAGGGAGCTGTCCTGTCATTACCAGCCTGTTATCTCTGGACCCCGCTGTCACTATCCATTTCAACAGGAGACTTTGCTTCCTATTGAAATCAAATGGACTCAGAGGCATTTTCAGATTAATGGTCCTTGGTCTCGAGATTTCAAAACCATTTTGGTCAATCATTTGGGACATCTCCAGGTTCCCCACCTCCTCTCTCACTGGGTAATGGGGCTGAGTCTTGGCAAGCATAAGGGTTACTTTATCCAGGTACCCTTTCATTGAGGAATAGCTGTATGATGACCTCAGGCGTGTGTACTTCATAGCTTATGGCTTTATCCCTTCTCTTCTTGACTTCAGTGGATTCCATGCCTCACAGAGAACAGTAAGGCAGGGCAGGTTTTCCTGTGAGACGAAGGGTGTCGTTGGATCGTTGGCTAAGTGAGTATAGTTGGGTTTGGCCTTCCTGAAGTACTCTGCTCACAGACAGTGGATGAACACTGAGACAAGAGAGCAGGGGAGAGGGAACAGAAGACCAAACACTTGGCAGGAGTCCTACGTGCCTTGTTCACCTCTGAGGAATGGAGATACTGAGCTCCATCACACAGAGGCTTAAAGGACCCAGGTGCACTGTGCTACGAGTTGCAGGAGAAAAACTGATTAGAGTAACTGAGGTACTTCATAAGAGTCTCACAGTGGCACTGTGAGGGGACACAGATGACTCAGTGCAGTGGGCACCAAGGCAGGAAGAATCTGAGCTAGACAAGGGTCTGTACCGACGCTGACAATGAGAACTCTGCTCATAGGCTAGAGAGAAAATGCCATCTACTCTCAGTAGTTAGAAGATAAGGCCCTAAAATGCAGAGAAACTGAACATGCTCAGATGAAGCCGAGGGTGAGAAGCAGGAGTGGAGGCAGAGCTTCAGGTAGAAGACCAGGGACCCCCTTTCAGTGAACACACCTCTAGAGAATTCCACTGATCAAAGGCTCCACCGGGTCAGTGAGGATGAGGACAAACCCAGGAAACAGAAGGTCCCAGCAGCCCATAGAGCAGGGAAGAGTAGCCATGTGATTGGGAAGCTGTGATGGGGATTTCAAACTGGGTGTCCACACTTGAAGGAGAACCCTGTAAAGTGTACCTTTCAGATAATAAGCAGCCGCTCTTACAGATGAATGGGCACTATGATTCTTCTTTCCTGTGGCGCCTGTTTCTATTTACCAGGGACCAAGAGGGCAGTGACAGTTTAAGTAAATTATTCTGACCAAGCTCCCCTGCCTGAGCCAATGAGTTTCTTAGGCTTACTTGCAGAAGTGTGGGTAATTGAGGCAGCTGCACCAAGAAGAAGTCTACCCCAGCGTGGGAAAGGGCACAAAGGCTGTATTGTCAGAACAGCTACACCACCAGATGTCTCATGCCCAGCCTTGCTTACCTGTTACACAGCTTTAGGGAGGGGGCTTCATGAGTGTGGATCCCAGTGGTAGACGACCAGGGTGTGCATCCATCAAGGGCCGGTCAATGTGACTTCCAACCTAACGGGAGAAGCAGAACTTGAAGTAAAGTTAGGAGTTTCTGTTGGCAACACTGTATCTGTGTGGTTAAGGAGTAGGCTGGCTTTGTGCTGTTTATGTAGTGTCTCCCCCAAGTTTGTCTCCCGTGGTCAGCCTTCCTGCTAGCCTTTACCGGGGACAAGACACCTGACCCAGTGACAGGCTCCTTGCCCTAAATCTCCAGGAATGTTTTCATCAGTATTCTGCAGACCAAAAGAATGAAGAAGATAAAATGACCTCAGAAAGATAAGAGCAGTAGGTAAGCACGGGGTTTTATACAACTTCAGCCTTTGCAAGGTCAGAAGCCTTACAACCTGCAGATGGACGGCCCTGGCTTTGTGTTCATCACCAATCGGTTGAGATTGAGCACAGCGTTGTTCAATTGCTCAGTTGTTAAGTTTGGAATTTGAACGTGTCTGTATAAGTTGATTTTTGGAACCACAGAAACGTGAGCCTGTGTACAGGATGTTTCCTCACAAGTGTTTTTATGCAGAGAGATCATCATTTGGTTCCCTCACCACTCCCATTGCTTGTCTAGAATCTTCCATTTTTATAAAACAAAAAGCCAAAGTGTCTACACCGTGTAATTCCCTGCCTATCAGGGAACAAAGGCATGAGCCTGAGTCCTCGGTAGCACATCACCTTTTTGCCCCTTCTATGCCCCGATCCTGGTTTCTGTTGCATACAGACTTACTGCACAGAGTCTGTGGGCATCAAGTGACACTTGTCCCACGTTACCTCCCACTGTGATGTGACTCTTGCCTGTAAGCTCAGAGAATACAACACTCTCTGGGCTGTATGCGTGAGGAATGAACCCGAGAAGAAGACAAGTGTCGGTCAGCTCTCCATGTCTGGTCACATCTCTGTGTCCAGTCACCATGACAGAATATCTGAGAGAATCATCTAAAATTGCAGAGGGGCTTATTTTGACCCAGGATTTCAGAGGTCTTGGTTCGTGGAGGGCTGTCTCCATTGCTTCAGACCTGAGTTGTCTTCCACGATGGACACCCATGGGTGATGGGTGGTGGGGGAGGAGAAAAGGAGAGAGAGAGAGAGAGAGAGAGAGAGAGAGAGAGAGAGAGAGAGAGATCCTTTTAGGACATCCTTTTGAAGGTATACCTCCTGCTGCTTCATGCAGGACCTAGGGATTGACCTAACTGGGGTGACAGGGACTGAAGAAATAACACGGAGGGGCCATGGGCTCTGACAGACACAAGCCAGAAGCAACCTGGAGGCTCAGTGTATTCATTATATACAGAAAGAGGAGCCAGCAGGTAAGCTAATCTCAGTAGGAGGTCTCTGTAGGAGAGGGGTCTCAGGTTGCAGTCATCTGGGAGGAGGAAGCTACCTGATAGTCCTGCTCACTGTTTCTTCTTAAAGGTTAACAGTTCATAAGTGTCTGTGCTGAGACTTGGGAAGGCTTTGCCATTGCTGAGCCTGACCGGGGAAGACTTTGCCATCCATTCTCATGGATCTGAGGCAGTGGGATCCTCAACATGGCTGTGCTTGAGTCAATCATACACAACCTCCTGGGGAGGACTTCATCACTCTCCACACCTCCTTCCTCTCACTTGCTCCAGTGGGAAGCTGCTTTCCTCAGTTTCTCTGTCCTCCTGATAGTCTGTTCAACCCTGAACTCCTCGGTGGATCACCCCATTGCTGAAAGCAGAGAGAGTCCTTATGATGTATCCAACCCCTAAAACCAGCCTTTCAATGGGAACAGGTCTTTAATGCATGAGCCTTCAGAGGGTGTTTCGTATCCTAAGCCTGGTGACTGGACTGCAACCTCACTGTGGTATAGCAAACGTGAGCATCAGGATTTCTGTCAGGGAGGAAACCTGCCACCCAAGTCACGGAGGCTCTTTGTGTAGTACTGACAGTCCCAGTGACTCCAGTGTTTCAGTCTACAAATAGGACCAGCTTCTATTTCTCTTCAGCAGTGTGAACACAGGCACTGACAAGGCCTCTGTGAGTCAGGCAGAATGTGGCACACCCAAGAAGCACTGTCCATTGCCTGAGATCTGTTGTCCCAGGGCCAGAGTCAACATGACAGGCTGTACCCACGGATGACCCCTGTGATTGCTCAAGGACGGAAGAGAAACACAAAGGAAGTGCTTAGCCTAAGGTGAGCACTTAGGCTAATCACCTGAGGTGATTCTACATCGTATTTGGGCCATTAGAATCCATACACTATCCAGTCTCTCTCTGCCTCTGTCTCTCCATCTCTGTAGCTTTCTTTTTCTTTCAGTCTGAAGATTAGGCAACAATAGACATTTTCTGCACACCCAGGTACCAAGTTCAGCCAGCTGAAGTACCACGTGTAACTGTAGAGTTGAATTTTGCATTACATTAATCAAAAAAACAAAAACAAAAAAACAATAGGAGCCATAAAATGCCCCACTAAGAGGCATTTTAACTTAAAACCGGGGCTAAATGCTCAGGGATTTTGCCTTTTGTCTTCCCCAGTGCCCTGTAAAAGGAATTAGATAGCAAGAGAAAGAAAAAAAATGAGGTACTTTTTTCTTTCTTTCCTTTCCTTTTTCTTTGCTTTCTTTTTCTTTTTTCTTTTTTGCATGGAATGGGAGAAAACATAAAATAAATTAAGGGTAGTGGGAGTGAAATCAAGGGCAGAGGTAAACGACGTTTAATTGTGTGAGCCGCTCTTCCGCCGTGGTCCCTGCCAGCTGCTGCTGTTATTGCTACCTTCCTGTTTTAAGATGAGAGCAATGATGGCAGACACGTGCAGACACACAAAAGAACCTATTTGGACTGGCATGTCAGCTCATCTTTATCAAATGTTGCACAGGTATATTTTGTTACCATGCTTCATTACCCTAGAATGGCAAGCCTGAAATGTTTGTCTCTTCTATAAACGCAACAATGTTCCCAGCCAGGCATTGTGTGACAGGGCAATAGACGGCTGTTTCTTTTGCAGGCATGGGTTTGTAAAGGCTGGGCAATTAAGGGGGGGGGAGGGGAAAGGAGGGGAAAGGAAGGATAGAGCGAAACTTATTTAAAAGAAGAAAAATTTGGTTGCGTTGTTCAGTATCATTAATAAATAAAAATATGAGGATCTATGTCATCCATCTGGGGTGTGCTTTCAAAAGGATCCTAGCAGCTTTGATGGGGAAAAGCCTGACCCATGTATCTAGATGATTTAAAATAAGTTTAAAAAAAATAAACCAGGGCACTTTGACAGTAATTTCTGTTATAGAAAGGGGTACAGCAAGCATAGGAGAGCTCACTGATAGCAGATGAACAACTCAGGAGAGGGGCTTCTGGTTTCTCTGTATCCAATCCACCTCTTATCTTCCAGTAGCCTACTGGAAAAAATCAATGTTTTAATCCTGTGTGATCCAGATAAAATTAGAATTGTGTAAAGCCTGCATTTTCTTTTTCTCCCCCTCAGAGCAACTGTGATAATGACCTTTGCAAGTCAGGGAAGGCAAAGCTAACCTGTCTCCCATTTGTTGTTTCTCTGCTTGTGATCTTAGTACCACTGGGTCTTTCAAATGAATCCCTAACTGACGGTGGCACCAAGGGGAAGCCATTAGCAGAGGGGCTTTTTCTGTCTAAGTGGGTATGAACACCATGCCCCTGGAAGGGCATACAGTCACTGGGACCTTCATGTGCCACCCAGAAAGGTAGGGACATTAGCTGCTGAATGATTCCAACCTGGGTCACCAGAAGCCACAACTGCCACCATATGGATGAGTATTTATTTCTCCCAGCTGTTTGGGCTTCTCTGAAAACTGTGGGAGAAGTCTAGACAGAAATATAGAGAGCCCTGTCCAACTGAGAGGAAGAGAAGAAGTCCCATGATGCCTGAACCACACCATAGAGGCCAGTGGCCTGCTGGGATCCTGTCATTTTGATTGTAGGAAGGTGACTGGGTGTGTGTGGCCTGCCAGATCATGAGAGGCAGCCTGCTGGAGCCCTAAACATCAATGTGGTTGTCACAGGAAAAGCACTCTAACTGGAACCAGGCTGTAATCCCAGATCAGACTTTTCCGCAAATTGGGGTACAGACAGATTTCCAGTTTTCAAGTCTATTATATATTATTATTATTTTATTATTGCATTTAATAATCAGATGGGAGACAGAGCCAGGAAAGAGCAGTTGTGTGCTACCCTCAGGGTCTGTGACCTCTGCAGCAGGCATGCCACCTCAATGCCTTGATGACATGTGAACAGAAGCTGCCCACCTTATATTGTTGGCCAAGTGGAATGCTTATCTTGATCACTGCCGTGGTTGTCTGTAGCCTCATCCTTGACTAGAAGAGAAACACATTATCCTCACCGTGCATCTCTCCCAGCTGTTTCCTCCTCCCCCTTCCTTTCCTCTGCAGCTGAAATGTGCGTTGAGTGTGCATCTGTGACTCCATCATGGCCAGGAGGCTGAGGAGCTGTGGATCTATGACCTGGGACTCTGCAGTCCTCTGATTCACAGTCACCTTGCTGCTCTTGACTTCAGTTTTATCATCCCCCAGTTCCTCATACACTTTAGTGGTCTTTCATAACTTTCTGAACCTGAAAAAAATTGTCATTACATTCCTTTTTCAAGAATTATAAGGGAGGATGTGCATGTCCCTCTACGTGTGTATATGATTGTCTATGTACGTATGTATATATGTTTGTATTTACTTATGTGTGTATATATGTTTATATGAGAATGTGCTTGTGTGCGTGTGCACGCATGTATTTGACTTCAGTTCCACAACAGTGGAAGAGGAAGACTATTTAGCAACTTATAATTGGTTGTAGATAGTGACTGAGTCTCGAGTGTTGAGCCTGCCATTCAGATTTTATGAAGGAATCCATTTGTGACCTGTTGAAATGGTGCACAGGTCCAAGGCATGAGAGGATGCGAGTAATGAGACTCTTGACAGTGTCTCTTAGAGAAAGTAGTTATTCCTTCAATGGTACTGCTTGTGGGTGGGGTCTCCTAAGCACAGGTGGATCAATGCTGGGATTGGAAAGCAGGCACCGTATGGACCAAAGGGCTTCATGCTTAGCAGATGTGAGCAATGGGGGTTTCTAAAGTTCAATGTTTGCCTCAGTGTGTGCCAATCCTCCATGGAACACGGTAACATGTTGTGGGGCAAATGGAATTCCTGAGTTAAGGATCACCTTGCCTTTTCATGGCTGTATATGACTACCTCAGTCTGGAACTGTGGGTCCATGTGTGACGGTGACAAGATTGGGAGATGGTACCAGCATCCTCATCCACTGCTGCATCCTCCTACCCTAGCCCATGCCATCTTGTCCCATCCTGTCCTGTCCTATTCTGTCCCACCCATCTATGCACCCATCCATCCATCCACCCATCCCACCCATCCCACCCATCCACCCATCCATCCATCCATCCATCCATCCCCCCCACCCCCCCCACCCACCCATCCACCCATCCATCCATCCATCTGTCTATCCCATCCATCCACCCATCCATCCATCCATCCATCCACCCACCCCCCCCCCCCCCCATCCAACACACCCGTAACACCCCACCCCACCCACCCCACCCCTACACATTGTCTCATTTGTCCCGTGGTCCTCTCTTTTTGTTACAGGCAACTAGATCTTGTGAACTCCAGGAAGAGGAAGAGAGGAAACAGAGCGCCTGTTATTTCATGGATCAGAAAAAAAGCTACACCTTGAAGGTGAATGATGGATATTATTATAAGCGAGGTGTAGCTCAGGGCAGGTGAGCGGTGTGTTAATGAGACACCACCTCCTGCTTCCTGACAGATGACTGTCATTGTTCAAATGCTGCCATCAGCCTGATTGATGGCTGGGTCAGCCTGCCCTGCAGTTGGAATGCACTGTCTTCTCTCTTCTGCTGATGTCTCTAATCTGCTGACCCGAAGATGACCCAGCAGAGGTGGAGCTGAAATTAACATGTCATTTTCTCTAGTTAAATTAAAAAGGTGGTGGTGGGGGGCAGCAGAGAGGAGGAAGGGAAAATTCAAAACAGGGAACATATAGGCGCAGTCGTGGAAATATGAGTCCTGCAGGTCCTAATACATCCAAGGAAGGATAATATGTTTCTAATAAAGATTGAAAACACATGGTAACATTCACTCATGTCATGTCAGTTTAGCCCATCTTGAAAAGCACTCAGGCTCTCTCCAAAGAAGACAGCACAGGTAGGCAGCTGTCCTGGTCCATTGCCATGTGGTCAGCACCAGGCATCAATTCCACAGATACTGGGGGAGCCTATCTCTTGTCAGACACATTCTTTCCCCAAAATAAGAGTTTTCATATTAAATTTTGAATTAAAATTGGAACATAAAATGTCATAGATTATGGAGCTGGAATTTCTTGTAATTGCATTTCACTTCTGGATTTATCTCTGCATCCATGAAAGGGCTCTGTGTGTCTGCCTCAGCGGCTGCCTAACTGCACAGTCATGGCAACACTGGATGAGACCTAAGTCTTCAAAAGGCTTTCCAGTGGTCCTTTCTCTTTTAAAATATACACATGAAGTACTATATTTAAAAATTAAGGCAATTTTTATTTTAATGAATTAGTTGTGTTTGTGAGGTGTGAGTGTGTGCCAGGGTTTGGTAGAGGCCAGAGGGTAACTTGCTGGAGTTAATTCTCTCGTTCCATTGTGTGCGGATGGGACTCAGGTCATTAGGCTTGGCAAGGGCCTTTATTGCCTAGGCTATCTCGCCTGTCTATGACGTACTCTTTCCTCCTCTATCTGTCATGTTCTAATGCTGACTTTAACACCGAGGCAGTTGGCTTCTGTTTTATGATACACATTTCCAGCAGTGAGCTCCACATAGAAACAATGAGCTGAATTGTGTGCATTGGAAGAAAGAAGGGTTCTCTAATTCCACTCCTTCTCCAGACATCTTGAAATGTCTGTCATCTTCTTGAACTGGTCTTGACTGAGGAGCCACCCAGAGTTGCTCATTTATCACGAGGCAGTCACATGGTTCTACTTCACAATGGACAGTGAGCAGGATATGATACCCTGGTACAGACATACAGGTTATGGCCTCACTTGTGACACTCTACATGAGGAATACTCAAAGGTATTGCTGGGGATCTGGCTCCATCTGCAAGGCATGTGCTGCACAAGCTTGGGCTTCTGAGGTTGGTTGACTAGCAACCATACGAAGACTCAGGCATGGTCCAAGACATCTGTAACCCCAGAAAAATGATGAGGTGGGGACAGACAGATCATGGAGCTGGCTGGCCAGCCAGTCTAGCCATGAGGTGAGGGCCAGGTTCAGTAAGAGACTCTGTTTCAAAAGTTGAGGTAGAGAGCTATTGAGGTCAACCTGTGTCTGCCTCACGCATACACATGGACAGGGTAAACAACACAAACATGCAAACACAGAAACACACAAAATTAAAACGCTCAGAAATGGGTCCATATGGGCCTATGAAAGGACTCAGTGGGCGAAAGTGATTCTTTAAAAAAGATTGATTTATTTATTTATTTATTTATTTTATAATATGAACACAGTGTAGTTGTCTTTAGACACACACCAGAAGAGGGCATCAGATCTCATTACAGATGGTTGTGAGCCACCATGTGGTTGTGAGCCACCATATGGTTGCTGGGAATTGAACTCAGGACCTCTAGAAGAGCAGACAGTGCTTTTAACCACTGAGCCATCTCTCCAGCATGTAAAGGTGATTTGTAAACCCAAATTTGATTCCTAGGTCTCACATGGTGAAGAAGAAAACCAACTTTGACAAGTTATCTTATGATTGTCACATGCATATCATTACACACATGGGCCAACACACACACACACACACACACACACACACACACACACACTCTAAAGTAAAATAACAATTAAATATGTTAAAACATTAAATGGCTTCACAGGCTGTTTAGTAAGAGACTGGGCAGTGCTCAGGCTTAATGAACAGACATTGTGTCTATGTGGTAGAGAAAGGCAGTCTTAATGGCAGTGCCCAGTAGGCTCCCATTGGCAGAGCACAGTAGGCTTGCTCACTGACAATGGTCCATGCAGAGTTGTGATTTGGACTTATGCAAATCAAACCTCCTGGGGAATGAGAGCCACTGAAATGTCCTCTTAATTTAAATTTTCTATATATTTGACATTTGCAGATAAGAGTATTTATACATTACCACTCTCCTTTCCTCCTTTCCATGTCCAGAAATTTTAAGAAATAATTTACTTTTAAGTTTTTTTTAAAGGTTTCTCCATACTGATTTCCAAAATGTCATTTTATTTTAATTAATGTATAAAAAGTTAAACAATAAGTGAATACAGAAATAAGAATATTTTGTTTTTATTTTAAGATTATGTATATAAGCGTGTGTGAGTGTGTGCATTTGAGTGTACACTCCAGAGGAAGAGTTGGAGCCGAGAGGTCTGGAGTTAAGGTGGTTATGAATTACCTGACATGGGCTCTGGAGCCACGTTCAGTCCCTGCACACAAGCAGAAGGAGCTCTGAACCACCGAGATTCGTTAACTCCTGTTGGACTTTCCTCCACAGTTCAGACATAAAAAGTTTTTCCAGGAAGGCGCTTCGCCAACGGTCTACGGAAATGATGAATATGTATATAAATTAGTCTGTAAATTGGAAAATGTCTGCTTAGACTTAATATTCCAGGGCGAGGGTTGTAAATGGTGGTAATTGTGTAGCAAACTAAGAAACTGTTTCACCCGCTCCTGTAACCCATGCTTGTGTCTGAGACTGACTCTTGCCTTGGAGTCCTGAGGTGGGAGGGAGGGGTTCTCATCTGCAGTGACCGGGAAGCACCCAGCAAACATTAGCAGGACAGTGGCTGTGCCCCAGGTCTGGCTTCCTCACATCGTGGCTTAGGTATCCCAAAACCCTACCCTAAAGGCTAACAGGTGACAGCAGCTATCTAAGGGGTTTGACTCTCCAGTGTGACAAGGAGAAAACTGTCCCCATTGAGGATCACCTGTCCCTGCCTTGTTTTCCAAATCTGCAAATGGCTTTCCCAGGGTCTTGTAGTCCATAGAGAGCATGGAGAACCTCTGCCCACACGGCTGTGTTGAGCATGTCCTGTCCTAGCGGAGAGCAAAGAAGAGAGAATTTGCAATAAGACAGCAGCTGCAGGATATACTTTTTTCTCCCTCTCCCTTCTGGATTAGAAATCCAATGGAAGGGTATGAAAATCCAAATTTGAAGGGAACTGTAAGAAGGCAGCTGTAGGATCTGTTTGCATTTGGGCTGTAAACTGATTTTTTTTTTTTTTTTTTAATTTCTGGGACAAGCCACTTAATCACATTTGAGCTACAAGCCCAGGCTGGCAAGGAGTGCCCACGCTTAGGAACAATGGCAGCCTGGCTATCTTCCTTCCCGGCCTGGCCTTGCTTGTTCAGACTGATCCTTGATGCACGGGCTCAGAGGAGAAGCCTCAAGATAGGAGAGAATGAATCTGTCAGGTTCATTTTTCTTCTTTTTCTGGAGGGTGAAATTATTTTTCATGTTTTGAAAGGAGCATGTGACCATGTTTCGACAGAGTCTCTTCTCCCCTGGATTCAGATTTCCATTTGCGTCTCTAACAAAGCACATATTTGGGGCTTGGTATCTCACTGGTTCATCTCTCCCCATCCTAACGATCCCTTTGCATTTCAGACTTTCTGCCCAAGGAAGAAATGCCATGAATGCAGCTGATAATGGTGACAGATGAGGACATGAGGTATCGTGGCCAGTGAATCAGCCAAGTTACCAGAGGTTGCCATGGTACAGGCTCTGTCTGAATGATGGAGAACATGGATTTTGGAATCTTTTCTGTTCTGGGACAATGAATGACGTTTGTTAGTAGACTAGGAGCATTGTAGGACGTGGTAACTGTGGAAACAGAGAATTGGAGTCAGACAAGGCTCTAGACAAGGTTCAAAGCCCTGAAGTGCTCACAACACTGTAGGAGGCGACTCCCGTGGCTTGTGTTCCCTTAGCACCCATGGTGAGGTTCCAGGACTCCGTGGACCTGCTGAGTGACCTGGACCTGCCCTTCAGTTCAGGTTGTGGTGAGCCTTCCCCACAGAGTCATTCAAACTAACTCTGTACCGTGAAACCACCCAGTCTGATGAAGATGACTGCCTTCCCTGAACCAGTCTTCACCAGCTAGCTCGTCACCCACAAATGTGGTGACATCAGAGGCTGTCCGTATTGAAGGGCTCAGCTGTGCTGGGGTCCGTGTATCCCTTCCCTTCTCACTCCTGCTAACGGTGAACTGGCTTCCCCCTTTCACCTTCTTCAGTCTCCCTGGGAATATTATTACTCAGTGTGATGGTTAATCTAGACTGCCCACTTGACAGAATCTACAATCATCTTGGGAAAAAAAAACCCTGGGCATGACTGTGAGATAATTTCTTGATTGACTTAGTTGCAGGAGGAAGACCTATCCTAAATGTGGACGATAATGCCCCACAGATTAAAGAAAGAGTGAAGAAAAGAAGACAGTTGAGCTGAGCACCAGCACTTAGCTCCTTCTCTGTTTCAGGCTGTCTCAAGCACCTACCACCATCTCTTCTCCACCACCGTGAACTGCACCCTCACATCACATTGCAGAATAAACCCTCCCTCCACTAAGTTGCTTCTGTCGGTATTTTAACACAGCAAAGAGAAAACCAATAGGAGCATCAACGGCCCAGCCTTCCTTCTGATTGGTCTTCTATTCTCTGTGGGCTCCTCCCTCCAGCCTCTGTCAGTCAGCAGAGCCTATTAGACCCTTCATTAGCATAGAACCTCTACCCTATCTTTCTCCTTTCCCTTACTGTTGAGAGGGTCTGAGCCCATGGCCATGCAGTAGCAGGGGTCTATGTCAATGTCTGTGGCTCACAGTACCAGTGAAGACCATAAGGGCACCTCTGATATGGGCTGCCACCTGGGACCACAGAGATGTAGGGTCCTCCTCCTCACTGGCTGCAGCACTTGGAGAGTGGGCGCTGTACCTCTACTGCACAGCACAGTAGAGCTGGCCCTGGTGCTGTGGGTGCTGGGGAACCAGCCCTGAGGACAGGAGAGCAGGAGAGCGAACCCTGCCCCTTTCTGACTGCAGCATTGAGTGAGCTAGCCAGGGCAGTGCTGGAGAGCTGGCCCTAGTGATGCTGGTGCGGAAGAGCTGGTACACAGACCAACTCAACCACCACCCAGACCCCAATCCAGGTCTTTGAGTTGAACCATCTCCAACACCTACCTCATCTACGAACTGTGGAGTGTGTGAAAGGGCCAGTCCTGCAGATCCAAGCTGCAGGATCTCCAGGACAACAACAGGATATCCAAGAGGAGGTGAGGACTCAGTATGGATGATGTAGCAGAGGCCAGAGACCTAGAACCATACCAATGACTCATTACAGTGAACATTTGCAAGTAAAGAAATGTAGACAGAAAAGTATACTGTGTGATACAGTGTGACACACCACAGCTTCCATGGTAAGATATTTTTATTTTCTCTTAATTTTTTATTCTCTTGTGGGGAGGTTGCAAAGGCAGAGGGTGGCTATAAAGAGACTGGGGGATGAGTGGGAATGGGGTGCATGATGTGAACCTCACAAAGAATCCATAAAATGTTAAAAATTCTGTTGTAGCTGACATTTTCCTTCCGTTCTTCCTTCTCCCCCTTTCTCTGTCCTTCCTTTGGCTTCCTCCCTCTCAATATTCTTTTATGATGCGCTCCTTAGTTATTCCGTTCGCAGTCAGACATCAGATACTGGTATCTCCTATGCCTGATACTTTCCCGAGGCTCAGGCTGGTAGTGTGCACTCAGGTAGGGCATGTGATTGACAGCTGGGGCCATTGAAGGAGTGTTGAGGGGTGGAAATAAGAGCTGAGTGATTGACAGGGGGCTGTAGGAGGGCAGCGAGGAGATGAATGAAAATATACCTGACTTCAGTTGTGAGTGTGCCGACTCTGAGAAGCCCGTGGGACTGTAAATGACAGACAGACATGGGCTTGAGAATCCTACCTCTCAGTTGCCAACAGAATTCTTGATACCTGCTCCAACGTGCTGTGTGTCTGTCTATCTCTCAGGAGTGGCTCCAATGGCATCTCTTTGCTGGTCTGTAAAATGGGCTCCATGCTTGGCTCTCCCTCCATTTAATTCCAAGTCCTGATCAACCAAGATCCGACAATATAATTTCATCTCTTGAAGTCTTTCTGCTTCTATGACCTTGCTTCCAGACTCTCCATCTCTTCCCTCTTGCTTTTTAAACAGAAGCCACCATTTATTTTACAATAACAGTGCACGCATGAAGGTGGAAGGCTGGGGAGACAGGTCAGCGGATAAGGGCTTGCTGTATATCCTAGTGAGGTTTACTATCGCTATGATGAAACACCATGATCAAAAGCAAGTTAGGGAGGAAAGGGTTTATTTGGCTTACACTTCAACATCACAGTCCATCACTGAAGGAAGTCAGGGCAGGAACTCAAATAGGCTGGGAACCAGGGGGCAAGACCTGATGTGGGTGCTGCTTACTGGCTTGTTCATTATGGCTTGCTTAACTGGCTTTCCTATTGAATTCAAGACCAACAGCCTAGGAATGAAACCACCCACAGTGGACTAGGATCTCTCCCATTCACCACTAATTAAGAAAATGCCCTTCAGGCTTGTGTACAGTCAGAACTTAGGGAGGCATATTCTTAATTGAGGTTTCCTCTTCTCAGATTACTATAGGCTGCAATGAGTTGATATAAAATTAGGCAGCCCACCGTGCAAGCGTGAGGATTGGGGTTCAGGTCCCCAATAGTCACATAAAAAATGTGGGAGGTATGTGACACCCAGCCTTCAATCCCAGTTCTCAGGAGGCAGAGGTAGGGCAGCCCTGGCATAAGCCACCTAGCTAGACTGCCAAATTGGTGAGTTCTGGATCCAGTGAGAGATCTTGCCTCAGTAATTAAAATGGAGATCAAAGGGGGAAGATTTTACCGAGTGTGCACATGCACATGTCATCCATACACACATGACATCCATGGACTCCACACACATCAGCAGACCCCAAAAGGAGAATGATGGTAGAGTGATCCTTTTTCTTTCCATGTGCTTCTTGTGAAAAGCCGAGTGCACCAGGACAGCCAGGCAGGGTGTGCACCACTGATAGCTCTCTTGCTTCACCCACACTCATTTGCACATGTGTTAGCGTTTTGAAAGGTCACTACAGTCACACCTCAGCCTGGCTCCATCACAACCCACCTCATTGCCTGTTCCCCCGTCTACGTGCCTGACACTTGGCAACTGCTCATGTGCTCTCCACATCTGTGATTTTGTTGTTTCTCAAATGTACGATGGCACAAGTGCCATGCATAGCCTTGTGGATTGGCTCTTTGCTCTAAGAAACATTCATGCAGGTCTTTGCTCAAATCACGCACTCACTGTAATGTTTATGGCTGGGTAGTATTTCACTCACTGAAGGTGTCTGGGTAGGTTTTGGCTATTCTGTAGAAAGCTGCTCCGAACATTCTTATAGAACTTTCTGTTTGAACAACCTTTCATTTATCTCTGGAATAAATGCCAAACAACACAGTCGCTGGGTCATGTGGTAATTGTCTGTTTAGTTTTATTAGTAACTGCTGAACTGTTTTCCAGAGCCTCTGTACTTTTCATGTTCCTGCCAGCTACGTGCGTGGTCTACTTCTGTGTGCTCTTGTACTGAAGAGTTTTCATTCTTTATTTTAGCCATTCTGGAAAATACAGAGGCAGCTGGTGCCTCAAATTTTCACGTCCTAGTTTCCCAGGCTGTTGGACACCTTTCCCTGTGTGGTATGCCGTCTACATGGCCTTGTGGGAGACATGTCTGTTCATGCCTTTCCTCCATTCTCCCCCAGGACTTAACTGTTGACTTTTGAAAGCTCTTGGTGTCTAGATTCCAGACTCTTAGTAGATAAGCAGTTTGAAAAGACTCCATTGTGTGGGTGGTCAGTGCATCCTCCTATGGGTAGCTTTTGCAGATCAGACTTCACATTTTGATAAAGTGTCATTTGCTGAGTTCTTGCTCACTGGATTGTGCTTTCTTGTTAAATCTAAGAATCATTTACCTAGCTCTAAATCCAAAAAGAAAAAAAAAATCAGCATGTATTTTCTTTCTTTTTTTCTAAAAGCGCTTTAGATTTATATTTTACTTTTATGTCTGTGATTTGCTTTGAGGGAGTTTTGTTTTTGTATAAGGTCTAAATTGAGATTTATTTTGTCAATGCATATCTATCTATCTATCTATCTATCTCAACAGCTGATTGCTGGTCTAACTTATGCAAGTCTCTGAGTTTTATCTCTGACTCATAAACAAATAAGTAAATAAACAAATAAATAACAAAGTCCAGGGACCAGTGAGATGGTTCAGTGATCTTGCTGTCGAGCTTGACAAACTGAAGAGTTAGATCTCTGAGACTCATATGGTAAAAGGAGAGATTCAACTCCCACAGGCTGCCCCCTGATCCCCACACATATGTACATGTGCACAACATGCACACACACACATCATTAATTAAGATTAAATAAATCCTTGGGCTTATTTGTAAATCCGTTTATGGGTTCTTTGCTTTATTTAATTGATCTGCATGTCTATATCTCTCTGTGAACACCACACTGCCTTTACTATTGGAACCAGAGAACAAGACTTGATGCTGCATGGGTAGTTTATCATACCTTATCATTTTTAAAAGATTTATCTATTTTATATATAAGTACACTGTCACTGTCTTCAGATGTGCCAGAAGACGGCATTGGATCCCATTACAGATGGTTGTGAGCCATCATGTGGCTGCTGGGAATTGAACTCAGAACCTCTGGGAGAGCAGTCAATGCTCTTACCCGCTGAGCCATCTTTCCAGCCCACCTTATAATTTTTTTTTAAAAATGTTTTCAGCTTTCTAAAGCAAATGACGAACTTGTTTGAGTCAGCAAGATGCCTTGCTTTGGTGGGAACAGCTTTAACAAAGTAGAGCATTTGGGGAGGGCTGACACCTTGCAGTACAGAATCTTCTAGTACGTGTGTTAAATCTCCTTTGATTTCTTACAAGTGTGATTAAAAATTTCCAGCCTATGGATCCTATGCATGCTTTCTTACATTTATGACAAGGTATTTCATTTTTCTTGAATTTGTTTCAAATTGTGTTCTTTGATGTTTGGCTTCCCTATATTCACGGAGTTTTGAAGGTTAAAACATTATTTTATGTGTCTGGGTGTCTTGTCTGCATGCATGTCTGTGCACCACATGTGTGCGTGGTACCCTTGGAGGCCAGAGGGTGCTGGATACCCAGGAACTAGAGTTACAGAAGGTTGGGAGCTACTATATGGGTGCTGGGAACTGAACCTGGGTCCCCTCAAAGAGCAGCCAGTGCTCTTAACCTCTGAACCATCTCTCCAGCCCCCTATATTCATTATGAATGCTCCAGAATGAAATTACTATGCTTGCGCTGGTCTTTAATCCTCAAAACTTTCTGGACCTATATTTCTGGTTAAGTAGTTTCATTGTAGATTCTTTGCAGTGCCTGTGTCAATAATTTATGAATAAACATTTATGGCCCCCCATTTTGCATATGCACATCTTATTTGTCTTCCTTTCTTGTTGTATTACAGTTGCTAGGAAGAGAGTCTTAAGAATGAGAGAGTGAACCACCTCACCTTGGTCTTTGGAAGATACCACTGAAGCTTTTGCAAGTAAATATGGCATCGGATGTGGGACTTTTGTAGACCTACCATGTCCCCCTGTATTCTTAATTTTCTGAGATGTTTATTTAAAACCACCAGGGATTTATATTCAATTTGTGAAGATTTACTTGATGGTCCAGCTGATCAGATTCCTGTCCCCCTTAGTAAATAGTCTGTGAGTCTTTGAAACAAAACAGGGAAATGTATTCTCTTGGTGGATGCTGCGCTGTACTTTCTGCATGTGTCTGCACAGAACATGGTTTTAAACTCCCCACCTACACTCACAGATTTTCCTCTCCTTCCCTTTAGCTCATTTAGGCCTTGCTTCATATATTTTTAAATTCTTTTGCTCAGTGCAGGCACATCTGGGGACCTCAGGCACTCCCAGTTGGTGTATCTTTTGCAAGTCGTTTTGTGATGCGTGTCTTCATCTGGGGTGCATTGCTTTGTTCTGGAGTTTATCTAGCATTGCTGTAGTTATTTCCTCTGTGGGTAAATGTCTGTGCTATGTCTATCTTTGAAAATTTCTCCTACTTCAACCTGTCTTTGACTTTGAGATGCATTTCAGGAGTCTTGTCTTTGGGTCCAGATGCTTGTGACTCCTGTGTTATCAGTCTTTGTATTTCACACAAAGGTGAATACATTGACAAGAGTCAATATATTCAGACCCTCTACACTTTATCGATATGACAAGAGTGTTGTACCATTCTCCCTCTTTGCTCTTGGTTTCTCCTTTGCCGGGATTCCCTGTTTTCTGTGCCCATTTTCTTGGTGTCCTCTAGGCTCTGGGGACATGCATCAGGCTTCTTCTTTGTTTTATATGTGTTGTTTAGAGTGTGTCTCTTTGTGCATTTTTTGAAGGTGGCTCTGGCATTAGAATATATACATATAACTGACAAGTCTACTAGGATCAACATTAGTGAGGTTGAACATCTGCATTCAGTTTGGTCCTTGGTTTCTCCACATTGAAGTCCCATTTGCTTGACTGTCAGACTCCGTTAGTCTTTGTTCAGACATAGCATATCACTCTGGAAACCCATGTGTTTTTTTCCTGGTTGTTTTCTCTCTGATTTTTCAGAATGCCTTCTTTACACTTTTTCACTTAAAAGATTGATTTTAGCACCTCGCCTGGGAGGCATAGTAGAGCTGACTCTGGTGGCAAGGGTGTGTGGTAAGCTGGCCCCAAGGGCATGCCCTTGGGGGAGCTGGCCCTGCCCCCTGTCTGCTGTGGGGATTCTATGGGTGACAGAGAGAGAGAGAGAGAGAGAGAGAGAGAGAGAGAGAGAGAGAGAAAGAGAGAGAGAGACAGAGGCCCTATCCACACCCTCTCACTCCTCACTGCCTGTGGCAGGTGCAACAGCTGGCCCTAAGGTCACGAGAATAGGAGAGCTGTCCCTGCCCCTCACTGGTTGCAGCATTCAGGAGAGCGGGCCCTGTGCCTTGCCTGGGCAGCACAGTAGAGCTGGCCCTGGTGTAATGACAGGGGTGAGCTGGTCCTTAGGTCACGAGAGCAGGGGAACTGACCCTACATTGCTAGCTATAGCATTGGATGAGCTAGATGGGGCAGTGATGGAGAGCTCACTGTGCTGGTAGGGGGTGTGGAAGAGCCGGTGGTCTGACCACCTCATCTACCTCCCAGGTCCAGATCCTGGGTTTTGAGTTAGTCCACCCCAACATCTACCTCATCTATGATCTTTTGGAGTGTATGAAAGGGCCGGTCCTGCAGATATAAAGCGTCAAGGTCTCCATGACACAGGAGAACATTAGGATATCCAGGAGGAGTCCCAGTGAGAATCCAGTATTGCTAGAGTAGCAGAAGCCGGAAGCCTTGAACCAGACCAATGATTCATTGTAATGAGCATTTGCAGATAAAGATGTGTGGACAGAAGGGTGTACTGTGTGGTACACTATATCTAGCTTCCACAGAGGAGGAGGATGATGATGATGATGATGATGATGATGATGATGATGATGTCTTCTTTTCTTTTCTTTTGTGGGGAGGTTGCAAAGGCAGAGAGTGGATATTGAAGGGACAGGGAGATGAGTGGGATTGGGGTGCCTGATGTGAAACTCAAAGTATCAGAAAAGTTTTAAAAAAGGGTTGGCTTTAGCTGTGATTTAAGAGTTCTCTTCGAGCCAGGCATCCCCCTTCCCTCCCCCATTTGTGAATTTTAGTTTGAAGCCTGGTACTTCTTTCCTTATAGGACTTGAAAAAAAGATGCTATGCCCTTTATCAGCTTTGGTGGATTTTGCTGAGAATCCTGCTGTGATGGGAATTCAGGATCCCTGTGGATATGCAGTAATGCTCCCTCTTAGCAGTGCTTCTCTGTCTCCATTCAATAACTCAACCACAGTATGCCTGGCACGACCTTCCCTGGCTGCCTCCTGCTGTTTTGTCCAGTCACTGGAGTGTGTGTGTGAGTAGCGATCACCATAGTGGGAGTTTTCCTGAACAGTTTGCTTGTGTGGGCTTTCAGGCCCATTTTCCCTTCATCTTTGGAAAGAGAATGATAATATAATACAAATGGTGGCCCCTGTTTGCTATTGGCCTTAAGCCTCTGAGCCACTCCTTCACTTCCTCTGGCTCCTTCTCTATCTCCTCTTTGGATAACTTTGTCTTCTTTTCATTTATTTTATCTTCTCTTTCTTCCATTTTATTATCTACTCTACTATTTAAACAACTCTGTTGTGTTTTTCAACTTTTATTTCTCTTTTAAATCAGGACTCAGTCTCTTCTTCCACCATGTGGGTCCCAGGGACAGAACTCAGGTTATCAAGCTTGGCGCTGAGAATTGCTGCCACTGAGTCGTCTTGCCAGAGCGCTTTCATTCTTTTAAAAGCTGACTTGTTTCTCTGCAGAGATCCATTCCTCCTTTCTTCCTCACTTCTAAAAGGTTTTAAGGCCTGTACAGAACAAACTTTTCTTCATCCATTTGGATTTTGCAAAGGATGAAGCAAAATGAAATCTTCTTCACAAATCAGTTGGGTGGGTATTTGAACAATGTGTGTAGGACACTGGGTGTCCTACACGCTCTTCTACCTATGAGGATTTGACCTCAGGAGAATTAAACCTGGTCAGAACATGAAAAGTCCCTCGTGTTTTCTGTCCTGGGAGACATGCTGGCCACTGCAGCTGCCTCTGGCTTAGAAGATGCCATCTGCTCTGAGATACAGGGAATTGTTCCAAAGTTCAAGTTTCATGGAGAACACACTTAATGTTTCTCCAGTGGTACATGGAAGTTGGAATAGGAGCAGTGTGTTCTTTGTCCCTAGATGGCAATGGATGTCATGCACATGCGCTGTCTCTTTGTCTCTAGATGGGCAGTGGATAGCGTGCACATGCGCTGTCTCTTTCTCTTCTCTGAAAGTAAGCTTCCAAATTCTTTTTGTTAGGTCAAACTATTTCTAAGTACCGAGCTGCAACATCTGCGCCCATCTCAAAATCTCTGCAAATTCTGGGTGAAGGCAGGAAATCCTGTTTGAGCTCCCACCTCTGCTCCTGGCTGAAGGCCAGAAGAAACATTGTGCTGGCAGAGATGCACGCCATGCGTGGGCTGGGTTCTGTGGCCTTGCCTCTGATCTTGCTTGCTGTAGGAAATTTAAAGTTAAGGTCCTGAGGGAAGATGGCAGAACAGGCCTGGACTGACTTTGCAGATGGCACAGGCAAACCCTCCAGTGATATGTAGACTCTTTAGTGACTTTGAGTCTATCAATGTAAGTAATTAGTTAATTTATTGAGGCAGGATCTCAGTAGCCCAGGCTGCTCTTGAACTCATGACAATCCCCCCGTCTCAGTCTTCCAACTGCTGGGATTACAGACATAAACCACAATACCTGGTTTGAATCTGTAAATTTTAAAGAGTCATTGAGTTTTCTTCAACAAGGATACTTGTGTGTGTGTGTGTGTGTGTGTGTGTGTGTGTGTGTGTTCTGTATACACTTACTGGTGAAGGGCTAATCCATTTTCCTCCTTTTGGACATAGAGATTTGGGGAAATGTCATATTACATTCTCCATAGTGTTTTGCTAAGTGTGTCTGGCACTGCCTGCTGTGTATAGCCCCCCCCAAAGCAACATCATCCCCCCTGTCCCACTGATGGCTTCAACAATAATACTACCAACCAAACAATAATACAACCAAACAATAATACCACCAAGCAATAATAATACCACCATTGTAGAACGTTTGAAACACAGAAATGTCTTATAGAGAAATATCTTACAGAGAGATGGAAGTCATTCATAACTCCAGTGAGGAAAATGAAGAGTAGTCTCTCTCTCTCTCTCTCTCTCTCTCTCTCTCTCTCTCTCAATCTGACCATTAGTGAGGCTCAATTTTCATAAATTTGCTATTTTTATTTTCATGTATGTATGAATTTTTGGCCAATAACCAGTTTTCTTTTGTATCCCCCACCATGTTCCGCAATAAATCTTTCAATATTGAGATTGCTCCCTTGGGGACAGTGACATTGGCACAATAAAAGAGTGATCTTCTGCCCACGTTCCCCACATCAATGGTATTCTGGCAGCTACCAGGGATAAAAAATATAACTCTGCAGGAACATTAGAATCTGGAAGGAATTTGTGAACAACTGTTGGAGTCTACAAGTACGGTGGTCCCTCTGAAAAGGTAGCTCAGTGCCCTAACTGTGCCTTCTGAATAAAAAGAATCCCTCATCATCTATGATCTCAGCTACAACCCCATTTGACTTTGATCCTGTGGCAGATTTAACCGACTAAGGGACTAGGGAGGAGCTACACCTCACTGTGCCTCAGTAAACAGACCTGAGGAGCTTACTCCTGGCTGTGGCTGATGATATGGCTCCAGTGCTTCTCACCACGGTCATTGAAATTCTGTCCATCCATGGACTCTGAGAGGGACAGACCTTCTCATGTCCCAGGAGACAAGCCCTCCTTGGGCCTGCCTGGGAGCCTGATAAAGCTCTCTAATGTATCTCCAGTTCCACTCAGATGCAGTTTAGAAGCCTGACTCACTCAGGTACCTGCAAGGAAGGTTCCAGAGGCAGGTCCATTAACTCTGAAAATGCTACAGACCCTGATGTGGTACTGTGGCTTTATTCTTGCCTTTCTTAGCTGCGGTGTCTGAATATTCCCTACTTACCCAGGGAGCTGGCCAATGATCTAGTGGAATCAACATCAATCTACCTGGTAATAGACATTCCTTCTCTGGCTCAACTGGACTCTTAAATCAGATCCTTGACTCAATACCAACCCATGCAGTAGCCACGCCAGTCTTAGTTTTTCCCGAAGGCCCTCTAACTTTAAGTTCTAGTGTAGACCCAGAAGTAGCCATGTGACCTGGCTCTGACCCTACTGGATTGCAGTCCTGGAGGAAATCCTGCTAGATGGGGACCTAATGATAGAAAATTAGTTGTGACAAAACTTGACAAGCTGGGATAATAAGAAACAGAGATCCAAATAGCCATGCAACGATGGTGGGACAGACATCCATATAAAATCAGTAGCAGTGGCATAAGTCCTGCTGCCGAGGCTCGATGTACAAACACAAACAGCATAAATAACCAAAATAATAGATCCACTCCAAATTATCCAAAATAATATATCCATTCCAAAAAGCAGTACTAACAGAGTAATGTTCCCTGAGAAAAGTGGCTCTGAGTAAATACAAGACAATGGTTTCAACAAAACAATCAGTAAATGTTCAAGGAACTCAACAAGTATATCAATAAACTGTGAATGAAGAACACTATACCATCGCCGGGCACCAATCCTGACCCTATTACTGGTGCTGTGTTGTGCTTGTAGACAGGAGCCTAGCATGGCTGCCTTTTGAGAGGCTCTACCAGCAACTGACTGAGACAGGTGCAGATACTCACAGCCAACCATTGGATTGAAGCTGGGGACCCCTATGGAAGAGTTAGGGGAAGGACTGAAGGAGCTGAAGGGGATGGCAACCCCACAGGAAGACCAACAGTCTCAACTAACCTGGACCCCTCAGAGCTCCCAGAGACTAAGTCACCAACTAAAGAGCATACATGAGCTGGTCCACAGTCACAACACATATGTAGCAGAGGACTGCTTTGTCTGGCCTCAGTGAGAGAGGATTGCCTAATCCTGTGCAGACTTGATGCCCCCAAGAAGGGGGATGAAGTGGGGGGAGGGAGCACCCTCTGGGAGGCGAAGGGGAAGTGGGGTGGGCTGAAGAACTCTGGGAAGGGGACCAGGAGAGAGAGCAACATTTGGGCTGTAAATAAATAAAATAATTAATTAAAATTTAATTTAAAAAAGAAGAACACAAAAACAAATAGTTGAAGAAAATAAGATAAACAACTAAAGATCTGAAAATAAAATTTAATAAATAGAATTTCTGAAGAATTCCCAAAACTTGAAATGAAATACTTAGTAAATAAAATACAAAACATGATGGAAGGTGTCACCAACAGAATGGATCAAACAGAAGAGATGATATTAGGGCTTGAAAACAGGGCGGAGAAATTAGGGAAGTCCATCAAGGAAAATGTTAAATCTAAAATAAGCCCCAAGAAGGGAACATGTGTGGCAAGAAGACCAATCCTCTAAATCATATGAGAAGAATGAGGAGAGGGAGGACGGAGAGAGGGAGGTGGAGGGGGAGGTAGAAGAGGGGAAGGGGAGGGGAGGTGGAGGAGGGGGAGGTGGAAGAGGGGAAGGGGAGGGGGAGGTGGAGGAGGGGGAAGGGGAGAGGGAGGAGGAGGAGAAGAAAAAGCAGAAGGAGGAGGAGGAGGAGGAGGAGGAGAAATGATAAATGATCTAGGTCAGAGGCATACAAAATATTTTAAACAAAATCATAGAAGAAAAAAATATTCTAAACCTAGAGAAAGAGATGCTCATCCTGATGCAATAGGCATATAGAACACAGAATAAACAGGACTGGAAAGCAGACTTACTCTGTGACATAGCGATCGAAACACTGAATGTGCAGAACAAAGAAGGGGTATGCAAAGCTTCAAGAGAGAAAGGCCAAACACACAATTTACAATAACAGCTGATATTGCAACTGAGACTAAAGCCAGAAGGGCTTAAACCAATGTTCTACAAGTTCTGAAAGACCACAGAGGCCAGCTCAAACTACCTTCCAAGCAAAACTAGTAAGGGAGAAAGAAAATCTTTCCATGATAAAGTCAGGTTAAGGACATTTATCATCACCAAACAGTCTTGGAGAAGACACTTGAAGTGAACTTTGAGTTGAACTCAAGAAAAGGGTAATGACATTAAAGAGGTGAAGGCATATAGGTCTTTATGTGTGTGTGTGTGCATGTGTGTGTGATGTGCCTGTGTGTGCCCATGCATGTGTGTGTGTGTGCACGTGTGTGTGAGTGTGTATGTGTGTCTAGCAATGATTAAACAAAAGAGGATTAGGATCAAAGAACAAACCTAAACAAAATGACAGAAATCCATTTATCTTTCAATAGTGACTTTAAGCATCAATGGTATCAAGTGTCTAAATCAAAAGACACCTAATTAAAAAAAGAAGTTTTATCATTTGATGCCTCCAAGAAATACACCTTATAATTAAAGACAGAAAACACCTTAGAGTAAAAGAGTGTGTAAAAATACTCCAAGCAAAGGGAGCAAATGAGCAAACAAGAGTTGCTATTTTAATACCCAACAAAATAGACTTCAAACCCAAACTAATCAGAGGAGATAAAGAAGGCCCTTCATTTGATCAAGGGAGCAACTGGCCCAGAAGACCTTTACATACTAAACATATATGCATCAAATTCATATGTATGGGACTTCGTTAAATAGTTTCTAGATATGAAGCAATAGATTGACCCCAACACATCAAAACTAGATGACCGCAGTACCCTACTTTTACCAAGGGATAGATCGCCTCAACGGAAAGGTTAACAGAGACATAATAGAGCCAACTAACGTGGTAAATAAGAGTCCTAACAATTGCCTACTGAACATTCCATCCAAACACCAGACCAGCACACTTTCTTTTCAGCAGCACATAAAACCTTCATTAAAGTAGACCACATATTCAAACATAAAGCTTCTCTCAACAAATGGAGGAAAGCTGAAATAATTCTCTGTACCTGATCTGACCGCAATGAAATAAAGCAAGATGTCAGTGGCAAGATGAACCATAGGAAGTGCAGTTATGGAAAGTGCACAGCGTGCTCTGAATACGCAGTGGATCACTGCAGAAATAAAAAAGGGTAAGAATCTCTAGAAATGAATGAAAAGTTAAATACAACACATTAAGTGCTTGCATCAAAAATCCACGGAGAACCCTAACAAACAACGTAAAGTTGTGTCTTGAGACCTTGGGAAAACAAGTATGAACCACACCTCGGAACAGCAGATAGGGAGAAATAATCAAGAGCAGAGCAGAAATTAATGAGATGGGGGAAGTAATCAAGAGTAAAACAGGAATTAAGGAAATAAAAACAAACAAACACGAACACAGAGAATCAAGGAAATGAAGAGTTGGCTCTTTGAAAAGGTTGACAAGATTAAAAATTCTTAGTCAAATTAAACCAAAAAAAGACTCACACTGACAGAGCTGGAGATAAAAGTGGAGATGGTGTAACAGGTATCAATGAAATCCAGAAAATGGTGAGGATGTACACCAAAGCTTTATTCTGCCAGCTGAAAACCTGAAAGAAAAGGATGAATTTTCTAATGTATATGATATACCAAAATTAAACCAAGAAGAATAAAAATTTAAATAAATCCATCATGAGCAAGGAGATTGCATCAACAAAACCAAACCAAAACTCAAAACTCCAAAAAATCCTTTCATGTTCCTGGTTGGGCTTTTTCATGTCTGTCTGCTAGCAGTTCCAGAATAACAACTCTGGGCTTATTATTTATTCATAAATGCCTAGGCCTTAATCTAGGCTCATGACTCAGTTAACTCATTTATACTAGTCTATGTCTGCCACATGGCTAGTTACCTCTCTTCAGTTTCATATGTCTGGCTTCCTCTGAGTCCAGATGGCAAACATATCTTGTACCCAAATCTTTCCCAGAATCCTCTCTCCCCCTAGAATTCCCATATACACTCTCCTCCCCTGCTATAGGCTGTTCCTCTCTTTATTGACAGGCAATACTTTTACATAGTATATACGAGATTATCACTACACTCTCAGCCAAAACAAAACAGGCCCAGCTGGATTTACTGCAGAAGTCTACCTTCAAAGAACCAACACCATAATTCTAAAAATATTCCATCACATGGCAGGAAGAGCTTGCTTCTAAACTCACTTATGAAGCCAGCATTACACTGGTGCTTAAATCAGATGAAGACACAGCAAGAACAAAACCATAGGCTGATCTTCCTGATGAACATAGATACAAAAGTCCTCAGTAAAATGCTTACAAACAGAGCTCAAAACTCATTAAAAAGATCACCCACTGAAACCAAGCAAGCTCTATCCAAAAGATGCAGGGATGTTTCTGCACATGTAAATCAATAAATACAATCCACCAGATAAATAGACTCAAGGTCAGCAACCACATGACCAGCTCATTAGATGAGGAAAGAGCCTTTAACAAGATCCAGCATCCATTTTTGAAAAGTTCAGGAAAAGCTAGGGAAATAGGAGACTTACCACAACATAATCATGGCAAGATAAAACCAGGCTGTGCCAACATCATGCATGCAAAATGGAGAGAAACTTGAGGCATTTTCACTAAAATCAAGAACGAGACGAAGACAATCTGTCCTCCCTGATCCTGCCCAATACAGTGCTTGAAGCCTTAACTGGAACAATATGACAGATGAAGGGGACAAAGGGGAAGAAGTCAGAGCATCAGCATTCTTACTTGCAGATGATATTATTTTATGATTCCATACATAAAAGACCCTTAAGACTCTATCAGAAAGCTCTTGCAGCTGAAAAATACATTCATCAAAGTAGCAGTGTACAAATTAATATACAGATAGCAATAGCCTTCCTATATACCAATGACAAACATACTGAGAAAGAAACACGGAAACGGTCTCTTTCATATTAGCAATACTGCTACTAAGGCTTCCTGTCAGCTGCCAGAACACAGATGCAGAGGATCCTCAGAACAAGCCAGATCAGTGAGCACTGGCTTAAATTGATCAATTGATCAACCTCAGGGTTTTATATCACTCCCACATGTACCCCCACATATGGAAACACACACACATGCACATGCACACACACAAGACAAAAAATAAACAAATTGGGAGCCATAAAGAGAACTAAATCTTAGAGGACCGAAATCTTGAGGCAGAAGAACACAATGACAGAGTTCAGTAGAGAACAATATTGATCTTGCAGAAGGAATGATCAATGATCAATGAAATCGAAGGCAAATCATATGAAGCTAGTCGCTCTGAGGAAAAACATACAAAAAGATAGCATGAGAGTGGAGAAAGCTCATGAGATCTACAGGACACCATCAAAGAAACAGATGCATCTGCCCTGTCAGACCCAGATGGCAAAGCAAGGAAAAGAACAGAAATGTCATTGAACCAAAGTTCTCAAACACTGGGAAGCATATGGACATCCAGATTCATGAAGCTCAAGGAATCCAACAAAGATCAACCCAGAGACTTCCCCAAGACACAGAATAATCAAATTGTCAACCATCGAAGACAAAGGATCTGGATAGCAGCTAGAGAAGAGCGACTTCCACACACCAGGGAGCGATGGAAAGGCTGTCAGTAAGGTTTTTGCAGTTGGAGGTAATGAAATAAATTTTCCTCTAGTGACATGGAATGCTCGCCAGGAGAGTTCATGTGCTTGGCCACAAATAAGTTTTAACCAATAAGGAGAGTTAAATTTTTGAAGATTTCTGACTATAATGCTATGGAACTAAAAATTAGTAACAGGAGAAAAGGTAGAAAATTTAGGGTATGTAGAAATTAACCATCATGTTGCTGAACAACTACTGGATCAAAAAGGAATAGAAAAGAGATTACGAAGTCTCTCGAAACAGACAAAATTGGAATTCATCAGAGCCAGAGTGAAAGATGCAGTAAAAGCAGTTCTAAGAGGGCAATTTATGCAATAAAAGTCTAAGCTAGATAAATAATTTCACAGCTCAAGGCACTACAAAAGAAGTAACTAAAGCCCAAAGTGAGTAGAATGAATATTAAATGTTACAGGAGAAATAAATGGAACAGAGACTTAAAAAAAAAAAGACCTAATAGTGACAAGAACCCCAATAGTGGGTTTTTGGAAAAGATAAACAGGATCAATTAGTCATTAGCTGATCTAGGCCAGGAAAAGAAGGACAGAGAGACGGGGAAGGGAGGAAGGGAGAGGGAGGGAGGGAGGGAGGGAGGGAGGGAGAACACAAAAACAAGTATAAGTTGCAGAGGAGACAAGAGACTATTATGGACAACCTCCTGCTAAGAAATTGAGCAGCAGTCCTGAACAGATGGCCAATGAGTGAGTAGACTATATAAATATTCAGGAGAACCAGGGTCATGGCTTACTTCTTCCAAGCATTAAAGGTTTTCTTCTCTTTCTTTTTTTTTTTTTTGAAACCTGAGACACTTTTCATTCATCTCATAAGATTAGAATTAGCCTTGTACTCAGTGCAGATATGGAGACTACAAGAATAGGAAAGTCATGCCAATATCTCTCTGACTTAGCTATAGATATCACTGACAAAATAATAGTAAATGAAGTTCCACAATGCTAAAGGCCAGCATAAAGGGTTTATTTCTGTGATAAATTAATAAAGGTGATATTAACCATACAAAGGATAAAAGCCATAAAATTGTCAGTAAAGCATTTGACAAAATTCAATGTAATTTCATAATAAAAATGCTATAAATTATGTTTACAAGTAATGTACTTTAACACAGGAAAATCCATATATTATTTCCTACACACATACTCAATGGTGAGGAGCTAGATTCTTTTTCTCTGAGGTTAGGATGAAGCAACGATGTCCATTCCCACACCTTCTGTTCAGCACAGCATTAGAATTCTTAGCCAAAGTAATTAGTCATGAAAAAGAAATCAAAGCTACCTAAACCAGAAGAAAAGAAGTTAAATTCTGTCTGTATGTAAAAATACTTAAAGATTCTACAGACCCATCTCAATTAATAAATTCAATAAAGTCAGAGGATACAACACCAACATACAAAAATCAGTTGCACTGCTACAAACTACTAATGAATTGGTGGATGTCTTAGTCAGGGTTTCTATTCCTGCACAAACATCATGACCAAGATGCAAGTTGGGGAGGAAAGGGTTTATTGAGCTTACACTTCCTTTAAGTCAGGACAGGAACTCAAGCAGGTCAGGAAGCAGGAGCTGATGCAGAGGCCATGGAGGGATATTCCTTACTGGCTTGCTTGCTTCTGGTTTGCTCAGTCTGCTTTATTATAGAACCCAAGACTACCAGCCCACAGATGGTACCACCCACAAGGGGCCCTCCCCCTTGATCACTAATTGAGAAAATGCCTTACCGCTGGATCTCATGGAGGCATTTCCTCAACGGAAACTCCTTCCTCTGTGATAACTCCAGCTTGTCTCAAGTTGACATACAAAACCAGCCAGTACAGTGGATAAAAAAAAAATCATGAAAATTAATCACCCAATAGTATCAGAAAGATCAAAATCAATAGGAATAAATTTAAGCAATTGAAATATCTGCAAGCTAATGTCATGTTGATGAAAGAAATAAGTTAGAGTATATGGAGAGAAATCCTGTATGTATGGATTAGAATTAAGTATGTCTACACTACCGCAAGTCCCTATGGATTCAATCCAAGTTCTTTAAAAACTCCAATAGAATTATTTATAAAAATAGAAGAAAAACCTCATTTATATGACATTGTCAAAAAATATTGAGATAGATCGAAGTTGGAGGCATCACACTTCTCAGCTTCAGACTACACTACAAAGCTATAGGAATCAAAGCAATGTGGTGCAGGTATAAAAATAAACACGTAGATTGCTGGAATGGAGAGCCTAGCCACATGTGGACACATGTAGTCCTAAATTCTTCAGGGGAGCATTGGCTCTTGTCTAAGAACAGGTGTAAACCACCCTCACAATCACACTGATTGACACACCTGTCATATCACATAGCCACCTTTTTATCGCCACAAGATCACTCACAATCAACTACGTATACTTCAATTACGCAGTATCAGTTATAGTCACTATATGATTGCATATTGGGTCCCAAAAGTGTACTATTCATCTTACAAGTAAAAGATGAAAATTTAACCATTATTTTGTACAATATGTCAAAATCAATAGGATATAGACTGAAGATTTACTTGAAAGACCTGTAATCACGAAAACCTTAGATCAAAATAATGGATGTGGGGAGCTCCTTTATTTTAGTCTTTGTAAAGATTTCATTTGGGATTTGACACAAAAATAGAGATGTGAAGGAAAAATAAAGAAGTGAGACTTCACACATTAACTCCCAATCTTTTGCAGAGTAAGACAGAAAAAATAAGAAGAAAAGGTAACCTGTGAAATGGGGACGTGTTTCAGAGTATAGATGGCAGGTGGTTAGTATCCAAAATAAGCAGATAACTCATCCAACTCAATGGCAAAAAGCAACTTCATAAAAGGCCAACAGAAAGAGGTGGGATGAAGAGAAGACTCAGTGGCCAGCTAAGAGCATGGGCTGCTCTTGCAGAGGACCTGAGTTCAGTTCCCAGGACCCATTCAAGGCATCTCTAAGCTGCCTGTAACTCCAGCCCCAAGGGATTCAACAGCCTCTCTTGGCCCCTTAGACACCTACACCCATGTGTGCACATGCCCACACACAGGCACATCCTTATACACCTGTTAAACATAAAATAAAACCATTCATAAATAGAGAAAGGATTTAGATAGTCTACCAAGAAAACAAATGACTATCGGGTGTACCCAAAGGTGAGCTCCATCACAGTCACCTGAGAAATGCAGCTTTAAACCATGGTGAGACATTACCTCACACGCATTAGAATGGCGATTGCTAAGACAAGGGGTGATAAGTGTGAGGACAGGTTTGGAGAAAATGAAGCCCGTATACACTCTCAATGGGAGAACATATTCTATTTTTTCTTCCAAAAACGCAAAATAAATTACAGGTGAGTCAATCCTCCTCCTTCTTAGTCTATTCCTAGAGGAAATGAAGTCAGTAAGTCAAAGACACATCTGGATTCCTACATCCATGGCAGAGCTCATCACAATTGCCTATCTAGAGGCCATCTAAATATCTGTTGATGGATGGATGGATGGATAAGGAAAATGTGAGATACATGCAAGCACACAATTGAATATCATTCATCCATAAAAGGGAGGTGTGTTCCCATGGCAACGTGGAGGAGCCTACAAGACATTATGCTAAGTAGACTAAGAGAAACCCAGAAAGATAGATGCTGTGTGATCCTGTGTGTGTGTGCATGTGTGTGTGTGTGTGTGTGTGTAATCTCACATGTGTGTGTAATCTAAAGGGCCAAGCTCAGAAGGATGCCAGGGGCTGGGAAACAGGGCACTTGGGGAGATACAGATCCAAGGGAATCAAGCATTGCTTGTAAGATGAGCAGTAAACTTTGGGGGCCCAATATGCAATCATATAGTGACTATGACTGATACTGCATAATTGAAGTGTATGTAGTTGATTGTGAGTGATCTTGTTGCAATAAAAATGTGGCTATGTGATATGACAGGTGCATTAATCGGTGTGATTGTGAGAGTGATTTCACCGTGTGCAGGCATTTGTGGCATTCTCAGTGATAGCCAGTGATGGGCAGCGTGCCAGCTGTCAGTGATGGAGCTATTGGCACACAAGTGCGTTCCACACTGTCCATTCATTCTCAGAACATATCAGGCACTGGTACATCTCGGTCATGCTCAGCCAACCACCCATCATGTATTTCCAACAGATGCAGTAAGCAGCAACCATATTAGAGAACTTCAAAGAAGTAAGATTGTGCTGGTTAGTTTTTGTCAACACACGCTGGCTGAAGTTGTCTGGGAAGAGGGAACGTCACCTGAGGGGTTGTCTCCATCAGATTGGCTTGTGGGCAGGTCTGTGGGGCTTTTGTTTGATTAATAATGCTTTATGCGTGAAGGCCAAGCACACTGCGTGTGGTGCTACCTCTCAGCAAGTGGTCCTGGGTTCTCTAAGGAAGCAGGCTGCGCAAACCACAAAGAGCAAGCAAGTCGGCAGCATTCCTTTATGGCCCTTGCTTCAATTCCTGCTTGAGTTCCTGGGCTGACTTCCCTCAGTGATACACTGGGACATGGAATTGTAAGCAAACTAAGGTGCTTTAGGTCATAGTGTTTGTCACGTGATATCAGAATGCAAGCACATACAAATATTGTCTTGGCTTGCCATGTATGCTGTATACATGTACATTCACACATACATGTTGCTTCTCTCAGCCTGATGGACATTTTGCTTCTCACATTAAAAGAATGGAGTAAATGACTAGAAGGAGGTGAATCCGCAGATGGAAATAAATTGTGTAAAATTCATTAGTAATCACAAACCAAGGTGGATAGAGACTGGGTGCTCTAGTCTAACACTATTTTGCATGTCCTCTCTTGGATGTGGGTGTTCCTTATCCAGTGTGGCTGTTGATATGTTGTTCAGGCTTCTCTGTTTTGTCCTGAGTGTGTCACAGGTTCAAAGCATCTCTCGGTTATGAACTGTAAGATATTGACCTAACTTGTTTAAGTTCAAACAGTGTGAAGGTCAAATGTACAAGTCATAGACTTAGGATAGCAAATGTGAATGTATATACATACAAACATATAAACATACACACACACACACATACATGCACACATACATAGATACACACATACACACATAACACACATATACACGTAACACACATAACACACACATATATATATATACATACATACACACATACATACACATGCACATACATGCACAATAATACATATACACATACATGCACACATATAAGCATACACACACGTATACATACACATATATATACACACATACATACACATGCACATATATACACACATACATGTATATATGTACACATACACATGCATACATACATGTACATATATATGTACAAATACACACATATACACATACATGCTCATATGTATATGCATATATATGTGTGTATGTGTATTATAAACACACATATATCTGAAAAGGTAAACCTCTACACATATTTCCAAACATGCACAAAAATGCATGTAGCAAATATTCATGAAGGAGAGAGAGAGAGGAATGATAGGTAGACAGCGTGCCCGCACGTGTTAGAAGCAGCATCTAGCATTGCATCATGGGAGAACCACTGAACACTGCCCTGCTTGCATATGGGAAAGCATCACATTCTCTTGTGCTGTTGTCTTCCTTGTAAATGACAGTATTGGGTGCAGAGGTGCAGACTCACAGCTAGGGACAGAGGACCTGCAAGAGCTCTATAATGGATGGACAGGTGGGTGATGAAGCTAACAGGGAGGAGGGGTTAAAAGGCCTACTACAGAACTGTTCACTGGGCCCATTAGGTGCCTCCTACGCTGGAAGTTTTAACAGGATTGAAAAGTATGAACCTGAAAGCTCTGTTCTGATCTTTCCTGTAAAGCCTTTACAATCTAATTATCTGATGCCAGGTTTGAAGTCCTATAGAACTAGCAGCACCAGGGATCACATCCCTTGCTAATGCTTCAGGGTGTGTGGATGGGCAACATTAGTACTTGCTCTCGGACCAAGCCATTAAGATGGAGGATGATCACTGTCCTCCGGCTGCTCTTAGAGGACCAGAGGACTTGGTAATCGTCCCTTCCTTTGGCCTCCTCCCATTCACTGTCTCTATTTTTTATTTATTTATTTTCAAGATCAAGCTCCCTGGACAAGGCACTGGGTCTCCAGCCAGGTTCTGCTCACTGCAGAACTTGAATAGCATGTCCTCAGATGGTCCCATGCCTTTCATCTTCTTGTGTACAACTCACTCAAACATGCTTAAGACCTGAGTTCTACAGCCTGCATGTCTGCAGGAAGTCTTCTGGAAGTGTTTGAACCCCAGCACATATGAATAGTCCCTTCTAGCCCCCACACAGTCTACACTGACAGCTTCATCTCCACAGGCTTGTGCTGTTCTCCTGTCATCTGTCTGCTCCCATGGCCATGCTTTCCAGTCTCCATGATCAGAGCCAAGCCCTTTCCTGGCTCTGGATGGCCCATGTGGTTGTCGCCTCGATGGCAACCTCCCTGAACAGTGATCTTCTCAGGAAGCCCCTCCTCCTTCACTCTACTGCCATGTCCTCTTCTCTCTGCTTGCATCCGCTGTGGCCGAAGTGTGCTTTGTTTACATTTATAAATGATCTGTTAGCTACTAGGTCAAAGAGCTTTTCTTCCACAGGAATGCTTTCTTTCTATAACTAAATTGCAGGTTCTCTCAATCTCTAACTCTGCTCATGGCGTCCTGTTGTCAAGAGAATCTGAATCTGCAGAAATACAAGCATGCTGATGTACATGCACACACATGAATGACTGTACACAAACACATGAACACACACATGCACATACACGTACACCCATGGATGTATACACACAGAAGCATGTGCATGCAAACATACATATGTACACACACACATACACAAATGCACACACACAAACACACACGCAAACACACACACATTTTGTGGGGGGAAAGCCCACTGATCATATTGGCTTTAGAAAATATACTATTGATAACAAAACTACTGTGGAAGTATCAATAAATCTGGGAGATATCTAGCACTGATTGCAATGTAGAGTTAGACTCTCATGTCAGGAACACACAGGACATTAGGAGCCAGAACCTGTATGAGGCGAGGGCTGTTGGGACAAGCCAAGGGGAAACAAATAGTATTCTAATGTGAGTTAGAGATGCTTCTTTATTTCTCATTGAACTAAAGGTTTGTTCCCTCGTGCCCATGCTCTGAGGTTGGAACTTGCTCTCAGGTGGGGTATAAAAGCTCTGTGTATGTGTGTTGAGTGGGGGGACAGTACTAGAAAGTGTACCTCTCTTCCTGGAAATGAGCTCGGTTCTACACACATGCCCATGTATATATGTGCATGTGTTCTCTCATGTGTACATGTATGAGTGCATACACCCACTCGCACCCATTTATGTACATGTGCACCTTTGTTCTAGGGGCCGTGGCACCCATCTCTGGCACATGTCTTTGGGAAGGAATGTACCATGATGATTGCTGTCAACAGAGATGGGACACGGAATATGGGCTCTTGGTTTTGAGGCTCGTGTTGACTAGGAGATACCTGAAAGGTATCAGCTGGCCCTGGCTGCACCCAGTGGGCCCTGTGACCCAGCATGAAACAGCACCAAGCTCACGGCTCTGAGGAGCTGGAGCAGACACTCAACGGTACTGTCTGTCTCACAGCTTTCTCTCGGACACCTGCTTTCAAGCCAATACAAGTTAGCTGCACGTGCGCTGTTTTTGAGGGCTAACTGTGCTCATTTCCTCATTGTGCCCCGTGCTCAGTAATGGGTTTCTAGCATGTGTTGAGCTGTGCGTGTGGTCCTGGGTGGTATACATGCCAATCCTTCTTTCAGATCACAGCCTCCTTTTCCCTCAACATGATTACAAATCATCTGCACACAATTTGTGTTTTCATTCTGTCTTTACTTCAGAGTCTTCCCCAAGTCTGTCTCTACCCGAGCTTCTTTCTTCCTTTGATACCTTAGCCCTCTACAGGGGATCTTCAGGCGTCCTTCCCAGATGACGAGCTGCTGTGAGGGGCACTGACGTCTTCCCAGTCCCACTCCATGTCAACCCTCCGGAAGCACATAAGATGATAGCTGGCCAAAAGAAGTCAGGGGGTAGAACCCGGAGATGACTAGAGGAATGGGTGATGTGCTGTTTGCATTGAGGACTCTGGGAAAGACTCTGAACCATTTATGAATGCATGTTAGCCCCCAGAGGATCCAGAGATGCATCATGAACTTCACTGATGAGAAGGATGTATGCCGACATTTCATGGGCATCATAGCTTCATACACGGTCACCCACAGGGCCGACTTAGCTCCACCACATGGAACCAGGTAACCAGAGGCCAGTTTTCTCCTATTGTTCCAGGTTATTCCTATCAGTGGGTTTAAGAGCACTCTTCTCATAAGAGTTCGGAAAGGAATAAAGTTCTCCCAAGACAACTACACAGCACCTTAGAGGTTCAACAACCATTGACGTTGTGGTGACTCCTGATATTCTATTAGCAATGTGGTCTGTGGGACAAGCTAAGGGGGCAAGGTGTAGGTGACTGAAAGCTCTTCACCCCTCCATGCCTGAGGCTCTGTGAAAGCACACGTGCTGTCCTACTCACGGGCAGGTGGGCTACTGGAGGCTTAACATTGCACGAATGAACGCTGGCTCAGAGAGACAAAATCAGTGGTCTTCACAAACTTGCAGTGTGATGTCAGAAGTTTCAGGAACACTTTAGCCAATCACTTACAATGTTCTATCTTCCTGCATGCCTGACAGGGGAAGAGGGAGAAAGTTAGATTATGTTCAGTGTCCTCACTGTGCGCCCACCTGCCACCCCATCCCCAGCCATTTGAAGAGTTGACATAAAGGACAAAACTCGCACCCTGCTGGGGTGTGTGAAAGAACACTCTAGAAGTTAGGGCTTGAGACACTGAAGCCAGCTCTTCCTTTGTCTGTTCACTCCCAAGGGACACCACAAACAGGCAAGACATGTAACTACAAGTGTTTCTAACACCAAACCCAGACCAGAGAGCAGCCGTGCACAGAATTGAATGCTCAGTCTATTGGCTTGGATTCTACTTGGGTCAAATGCTGAGTAACTTATTTCACCATGCAAGGAGGAAGGGCTTAAGGAGGAGACAGCAGAAGGGCATCTTACATATTCAGACTCATCTGAATGCAGTGTGTTTTCTCCATGAACCAAAAATCCTAAGCTTCCTGCTGTCTCTACATCCCCAGTGCTAGGATTAAAGGAGCTTCTGGCTGGGGATGCAAACACAGGCCCTCTTGTTTGCATACAAAGCCCTCTTCTTATTGAGCCCAGTCCTTCACCCCTTAGTTAATTTCTGAAATGGCAAATTTCAGAGCAGGTGAGGACATCTCCTGGTGGTCGATCGCATAGGTGGAAGTGTTGTATAATCCTGTCACAGAGCTGTTCTGAAGCTGTCCACTCTTTTCGGACATGCACTGTATAAGTACATGGTCACTTCTTGGAGTTGCCTGTGTTATTTGGTGTGTCAATCTCCAGGCTCATTCAAACAAAAAGCTTAATTGGATGTCATGCCTGGCACACAGACCTGTATAAGGCACTGCCGTAGTCTATAAACTGTTATCTGTTACAAAGCATGGCTGGCGTTAGGGGCATGAAATTCTGCAGATCAACATTTCACCTGACATGAGAACAGGCTAGGTAAATAGATCCTTGGCTGAGCACTCTGAAAACCTATTAGCCCGGGGCTGAGGAGATGACCCAGTGATTAAGTGTCCCCTGTACACGTACCAAGCATGGAGACTGGAGTCAGATCTCCCAGAACCCATGTAAATAATGGGTGGGTGTCATGGCCCTCCTATAATTCAAGTGCTTAGGTGGTGGAGGCACATCCCAGAAGCAAGGTGGATAGACACAGGGGCCGTGTTGGAGGTCTCCGGCTTCAATCGAGAAACTCAGCTTCATTAACCGAGATAGAGACCAATGGAACAAGACTCCCCCACCAACTTCTATGTTCAAATGCACACATGTGCATTTCCATGTGTGGGAACATGCACACACACCACAACACACACGTGAGAAAGGAAAACAAGAAATCCCACCCCCAAACCAGCAATTCATATTTCTGCGGGGAAGGCCGGCTCTATAGGTGAGGTTTAGCTTACTTTTACAGCTGCTTACAAGCTTCTTTTTGAATAACTTATAAAATCCCCACAAAATGGAATTTATTTGTCGCAAAGGAATTTCAGACTCCAGAGAACCAAAAATTCTGCTTTTATTGAAATTCTTGGAGAATAAATAGTCTTATCTTGCATAAATTTCAATGAACAGGCTTTCTCCACCTGCTATGTATGATGCGCTTTGAGACATAAATACCACTGGATGTTAGGAGTAGATTCTAGGTAAACCCAAGGCACACAGAAGGAGCTCTAATCTTCTACCTATTGTTACAAATGCTTTGCACAGCCTTTTCTCTGGCTCACGCTAACTGAAAATCAGAGCCCAGCGGGTTCTAACTTGGTAACCCATCCCTTTTCAAAGGCAGTGGCCATTCCAGCAATGCTCTGTGTAGACAGCAACCCCTTCTCCCTCAGCTGGGCGCTAGATAGGGGTCCTTCCTAATCAATAAAGGTCTGCAATAACTCAAATTGCGTCTTCTAATTATTAGATCAATTGTATCCAATTTGTGTGATGAAAGTCCATGTTGCATGAGAAACGAGCCTGTTCCAAAGCATATGGCTGATGCCTCAACATTTCAGCATGCTTAACATTTTAAAGCTTACCCTAGAAATCTCACCAATAAATTTCGAGGGTTGTGTCTTGATACATCAGTAAATCTAGGAAGATCATGTGACTTTCCACAGCACACTGAAGGCCCCTCGGCAGGAGGGCGGTGGAGTTTAAAGCATGTTGGTTTGGTCCCACTGTGGAAACTCCAGCTGCGTGTTCCAGGCCTGGTTATCTAGCAGGTGGCTCGGTGCTCTGGAACCCCTGGCTTACACACCGCTCCCTCCCCAGGGAGAGGGATCAGCTGATTTAAGGTTTTCTTTCTGTAGAAACCCCTTCTCTCTTCTCAATCCACTTTGTCACCTTGATGCCCGGGCTTCATTAACCGCTCTCTGTCTGGACGCTAAGGGGACAACAGTTGCTTGTGGAGGTCTCCAACAGGAGCTGCCAGTACGTTCAGGCTTTTGTGACAGGCTTCTCCTCTTGAAACCCAAATGCTAAGCAACCCAGATGATGTGGGCTAATCCTTTTTGTAGCATGTCATTAATAATGTTCTACACGAAAACTTACAAAAGCGATGATGGCACCCAATTAAGCTCTTTGAAATGAGACTGTTTGAATCTGTTGGAAAAAAATGATGTATTATTTAAAACAATAATCTCTAGAGTTTGTTAAAAATTCATCGCCAGTTCAATGCAATGAAGATTTGTGGACTGCTTCACTGGCTGCTGCATGTAAGATACATGTGTGTGTGTGAGTGTGTGCATATGTGTGTGTGAATAAGTGTGAATATGTGCATATATATAATCGGTCTCTGAAAATGCACATTTAAATAAATGTATATATATGCATATGTAGTATCTGTCTCTAATGAATGCATAGTTATGTGTAAATACATATATATATGTATGTGTGTCTGTGTGTCTGTGTGTGTATACACATATAGATGTGTAGTGTCTGTCTCTGGGGAATGCATATTTGTCTGTAAATGTGTATATATATACATACACACATACATGTGTAGAATCTGTCTCTGAGGAATATATTGTATGTAAATGTGTAGATGAATGTGTAGTATCTGTCTCTCTACATTTAAGTAATATCTGCCTCTGATGAATGAATGTATATTTATGTAAATGTACATATACAGTTTCTGTCTCTCTCTGTAATATCTATCTCTGAGGAATGCATATTTATGTGTAAGTGTGTGCACATATGTGCATACCCATATACATGTGTAGTTATCTGTCTCTGAGGAATGTCCTGGGGCAACATAAAATAAACAGGCTACATTATGAGGCAGGCATGTCTTCTGCACTTTCTAAGTGTCAGTCTAGCATCCCTGTAATAAGGTAGAAAGGTGACAACATTTGTCTCGCTCCAGGGAGAGAAGTGTAACACTGAGTTTAATGGGCCTACAGAAGCCACTAAGCTGGCAGATGGTGGGACTGTCCTCACGTAACTGGAGGTCACCTGTGCCATAGGTGAGGGGCAGAGATGGGTGATAATGTGAGCTTTGTCCCACTCCAGGGACACTGCCAGCCAGCGTTCTCCGCAGTGGTAGATACGGAGGGGAAGGTAGAACAACTACTTTTATTGGGCCATAATTCGCCCACATCTATATACTTACCAAAGCCATTAAGTAGCATTTATTCATTTCCTTATTAGGAATCAATTTTACGTGATGCTTATTGGCTGAGTTAAGTTATTGAAGAGGTTAAGGTTTGAAATTCATAGCTTTTATTCCAGAATCTTAATGAAGCTGGCTACTCTCTGCCAGTGTATTTTGTCAGTTTGGAAGTGCGAGGTTCTCTATGTAATGGAGGAAGCAGTCTTTATTCACCTACAATGGGATTTCCCACAATGCCCTATGTTTTTGACTGTTTTAAATACTGGGCAAGGGCACATGGTACAGAGAAAGGAACTCCCTCAGTACATCCGATTGCTTTGCTTCACTGAACTTCTGTGTGCTTGCATGTGGCTTGGTCCTGTTTGCCTCTGTGTCTCCATGCTTCATGGGTGACATCCTTGTGGACGAGTGTTCCGTTTGTGTAGCAGGTTCTGGAGTGAAAGAACAGGGGTAGGTTGAGTCTTGAGATGCCATTTCACTCTTCTGAAATCTCAGACTGATTCAGGGAAGGATGCTCAAGTGTGCGCACATGGAGTCACCAGGAGTGCTTAAGGAAGGCAGGAGTCCGGCTCCTCCATCCCCAGGTGTTCCCAATGCTCAGAGGATTCTGACATCTCAGCAGAAACAATGCAAACACAGGCTTTCTAGATTTTTGGAACTCCCAAGTTTTTACTGCCCTTCGTTTGAAAACAAAACAAAACAATGAGTCTTATTTTCTGAAAATAGAAGAGGTGGTATTTGTAATGTGGAATATTTTTGTTCCTACAAATAGGCTCGTGTTTCCAGTGGATATGTTAAACAGAAAGCATGTAATACATGTCACATTGACTAGGTCTTTAAAAACTTGCTGGAGCAAGTGAAAACTGTTTACAAAATTGTTGGCTGAGTCAAGGATGGAGCTGGAGGCACCGTGTTTGCTTGGTATGTGTAACGTCCTGGGTCTAATGCTACCACTACTGGAACGAACTAACTAACTAACTAACTAACTAACTAACTAACTAACTAAACTAAACTAACTAATAAATACCTGAGGCTGAGGTCTCTTGTATGTGAAACCCCCTTTATGTTATACATGGATGCACAGATTAGCAAGCTTGCTGGCAACTTTCAAGTGACTCTTTCCAATGAGGAGCCTGGAGAGTGTCCCCTGACATGCTCTATCTGCCTTGAGACTCATGTACCCTGAATAGGCTCTGCTGTCAAAGGCATGTCTCCAGCCTACTAGGTGCCTATGTGAGGACTGGAAATGAGCATTCCATATGCAAGCACATGCAGCCGGATCCCAGGTGGAGACTTCCTTTGGCTTTTTGGTTCCAACAGAACTAGCCACCCATACATTAATAGGCATGGCTTCTGGATAGATGACTTGCCTGCCTAGTGAAGCCTTGGAACAGGCACCCAGCAAGACTGCCAGGCCTACAGCCGTTGGCAGCCATTTAATACCCAGCTCTGATGCCTCAAGACAGCTGCTGGATTCCAGGTCATACCACCCTGCTGCTGGTCTTGCCTCACTTCCATCCTCGTTACTGGGATTTCAGACTCCATGGTAGATACAGTGGTGGGAGTCGTTGAAGCTGTTTCCATGGTCACACAGGGTCACATCCATTGTGTACCACATCCTTCCAGTTCTGATTCATACCCAGGCCCTGCTCATTGACCCCGGCTCTCCAAGATGTCATTCAGTTCTGTTGGGTCCCAAAGTAACTCAGGACAAATGGCTAACTGTGATGCCTGTTGGCACACCAAAGCACATGCTGGCTGTACACTCACTTGGTGTCTGAGACTCCTCTCAGCTCTTCTCACTCTATGCCCTACCCTAAGCCTGTCTAGCCCAGGGCCTTCTCTTCCTTCCCTTCCCTTCCTCTCCTCCCCTCCTCCCCCCTTCCTCTTCCTTCCCTTCCTTTTCTTTCCTTCCCCTCCCCTTCCCCTCCCCTCCTCTCCTTCCCCTCCTCTTCCCCTCCCCTCCTCTCCCTCCCCTCCCCTTCCCTTTCTTCCCCTCCCCACCCCTTCTTCTCTTCCCCTCCTCTTCCCTTCCTCTCCTCCCCTCCTCTTTCCTCCTCTTCCTTCCCCTCCCCTCCCCTTCCCTCTTCTTCCCTCCTCTTCCCTCCCCTTCCCTTCCCCTCCCTTTCCTCTTCCTTCCCTCCCCTTCCCTTCCCCTTCCTCTTCCTTCCCTTCCCTTCCTCCTCTCCCTTCCTCTCCCTCCCCTCCCCTTCCCTTCCCTCCCCTCCCCACCCCTTCCTCTTCCTTCCCTTCCTTTCCTCTCCTCCCCTCCTCTTCCTCCCCTCCCCTCCCCTCCCCTCCCTTCCCCTAGCTTCTAACTCCTAGACATATCTGCAGCTTCAGCCACACTCTCAGTCCTACACTCCTGGCTCTTGGTCCCCTTTCCTCTCTTCTCTCCTCCCCTCACTTCTCTCATGTCATGTTAAGTCTCCTACTCTTTTCTCACTACTTTGGATTCAGGCTACACTCTCCCTCATATCTTTGATAAATATTTTCTCCTCAACTATACCTTGGCATGGTCACATCTCCATTTTATTCAAGTTCCCGGCTCAGAAGCCCTACACCCTGCCTGCCTCCCGCATCCTGACTTGCTGCTGTGACTGAGGCCAGGAGCTGCTCATCGTCATTGTTATTTAGTTGTGGTTGTTGGTAATTGTTCTTCCTTCATCCCTGGTACATAGACAACTCACAACTGATTTTGCAGGGCTCAGTTAGCTCTGGTGGGTCTAAAATTGTCAAGCCCTGCTTTGTTCTCTACCTACCTACTGAGAGAGGAGGACAGGGGGGCATTCTGCTCACGGTATGTCTTCGATGCCTTTCTCCTTGGTCATTTTAAACTTCTGGAAGCAGAGATCGAATCTTTACATCTGAGCTTCCCTTTTGTATTAGAGGCAGGGTGTCTGTAGCTCAGGCTGGCCTTGAACCCACTAGGTAGCAGAGGATGGCCTTCACCTTCAGAGCATCCTGCCTTCAGCTCCTGAGTATTGGCATTGTAGTCCTGTGCCCCTGGACCTGGTTTATGTGGTGCTTGGGATTGAACCCAGGGCTTCAGAATGCTAGGCAATCACTACCAGCTAAGTCATCTCCAGTTCCCTAGTCAAATCTTACTGAGAATATTAATGCCAAAGCCATAGGGTAGAGAAGTCTGACATCTCTCTGTCTCTTCCTGTCTCTGTCTCTGTCTCTGTGTCTCTAAGTGTGTCTTTGTGTGTGTGTATAAAACCCCATGACAGTCATTTACATCCATAGCATTCTGGAGGTAAGCTGACATTTTAAATGCTCCTGGAATGTTCATTAACTTCCTAGGTCAAGAAGGCCATTCTCCCTGACCTAAAAAATGACTTCTGTCTCCACTCCCTGTTGAGATGAAGAAACACAAACAAATGCATTCAAAGTCTCACCCTAGCATCTGCTCATGGCCCCTTGAGGAGCAGGCGTGACCCAGAGCCTTTCAAGGACAGGTTTGACACCCCCTTCTCCTCTACACTCCTATCCCCATGGTCCAGCGAGTCTATCCCGCTTTAGAAGATGCACTACGTGGACTTCATGGGGCTTCTTTGAAGTGGAACAACCGTATAAATCTAAGGGAAGAAATAGAAAACATTGGTTCCCATCTCACCCCACTTCCCTCCCTCCCCAGCGAGAGAAGCCAGGCCTTACAGTCCCCTTTGATTGTTTTCTGACCACACCACCTCCCTTTTATGTCACACTGAAGTCCGTCGAGGTCACTTGGTGTGAACGTCCACTGAGAAGACAGTGAGCCCTCCTTTAATGAAGACATTACACTCTGATGACTGCTGTCTTTCTAGAGGTCACAGCCTGGGAATGGAAAAAGGATAGGAACTGAAAGACACAGCTAACTATCAGGCAGCGGTGGACTTGGAAACACCGCAAGCCTGATGCCATTCAGCCCCCTGTGCTGTGAAGAGCAGCTGTGCTCACTGGCAGAAATGGGAGTAGGCGGTCCTACTGTGCATTCTGCCAATTGTTCTCAGCCAGGCTGAGCCTCTGCTGCTAGCTGAGGGACCTGGTTGAGCTATCAAGGGCTACTGTCCATCACAATGCCTACCTCCCAAATCATCTTTGAGTATTTATCGGAAGACTCTTGTCCTGTCAGTTTGGTCATAACGGTCCAAGCACCTTCTCCGTGCTTTATTTGATCTCTTATCCTGAGGTGTTGGCCAGAGAGACTACAAGTTTTGCTTTAAAAAGTTTTGCTTTAAAACAAGACAATTAAAGCAAGAGTCAAACTGTAATGTAGTTCAGGGAGATGCATCAAAGCTAGAGGTGCAGAACTCAGGAGAGATGTTGACTTAGCAGAGATGCTTGCTGATCTCCTTGGCAGAGATTCTGGGCACGGATGCCTACATTCAGACAAGAGTTCACAGGGCATTAGACTGAAGCCAGGTCTTCACAGTGACCTTTGCTCCTGTCACAGGACTTACTTTCTGCTGGCTTAAGGACAAACTTGTACTTCCTGATAGCTAGCCATGCACAGCCAGCATTGTTATTTTCAATACAGAAGAGTCTTTGCCTCTTCTGAGAAGTTGGAGGCCAACCCCAGCTTCCTGCACTTCTTTGCTCTTGTGGCAGCACTGCTGCCATGGTGATTTTTGTGGGGATATTTTAGGCAGGGGGACATAAATGAATTTATAATCACCTCAGATGGGTACTGTGATGGTTTGTATATGCTCCTCCCAGGAGTGGCACTATTAGGAGGTGTGGCCCTGTTGGAGTAGGTGTGTCACTGTGGGTGTGGGCTCTAAGACCTCATCCTAGCTGCCTGGAAGCCAGTATTCTGCTAGCAGCCTTCAGATGAAGATGTAGAACTCTCAGCTCCTCCTGCACCATGCCAGCCTGGATGGTGCCGTGTTCCCACCTTGATGGTAATGGACTGAACCTCTGAACCTGTGAGCCAGCCCCAATTAAATGCTGTCCTTATAAGGGTTGCCTTGGTCATGGTGTCTGTTCACAGCAGTAAAACTGTAAGACAGGCACCAATGACAGATGGACAGATGTCACCAAAGTCCAAATTTGGTGAGACCAATGAGATTATTGGGCTTTCTCACAGGGCACAGAGGAGGAGGGCCCTTGTGACTGAGGTACGTGCTATCTGTAATTTGGCAATTTGGTGAAAGAATTTAATGTTGGTAAATCCATTTTCTGAGGTATATATTCCCAGGTGTTCACTGAATCTACAAACAGACAAAACTGAAGGTGTTGAACAAGACAGGGGACTGATTGTGAGGTCCAAAAAAGGGCCATACAACATTCAATCACTGGTGCGTGCAGGACAAGAAAGACTCATCCAAAGCAAGAGTTACTCATATACTTAACTGCTGGAGATTTTGTCCAACTCAGTGACAGTAGGGCCCATAGTTCTGTGGAATGTAGAGTGGTATGCACGAAGCAACCATAGTTGGAAAAGTGTCCTGTGGGCTATGGTTCCTGTGCTCAGTGCTACTTTGGACACTGTGTAGAGTCCCTTCAGGTGGTTGATGTGCACTCCTTGGGTCAGGGTCTCAGTCATGTCATCAAGATAGGAAACTGTCAGCATCCTTGTGCAAGCATTTGAATAGCACTTTAAAAATTGCATGAAAAGTGCCATTGAACTGGAGGCTAAAAATTGACTTTTATTCAAATAAAATAAAATAAAATAAATAAAGAGCTTCAGATCTAGTTAAGAAAGGTGTCCTTGATCCAATTGTACAAGCATTGTGTTACCGGCACTTCTGTCCCTGGACACCAACGGTTTGAGGGTCCGTTTAAATAATGCCTTTGAACACTGACTACCATCACACATACCCACAGAGGCTCTGTGGGGAGTAAGCTCTCCCATGGGGGTGTATTCTGGCCAAGCTGCACCGAGATGGCCTCCAGTGTTAACTAATATGTGTTTTCACTGTTGTCCATACTCCAGGTACCCTCTTCTTGGACCTCCTTCCTGCCCTTTCAATCTTGTTAATCCTTTTTCATGTTTTGGGGCTCTAGACAAGCATCTTTCTTAATCCTGGAAGCCATCTTGGACTCTCTGAGTCTGATGTAAATGTCCCTAAAGCAGAGAACCTTTCTGCTAAAAGCAGGTGTCATTGGTACTTGCTACTGCTTGACGCCTCAAAGTGTACAAAGCTGATAGATGTAAAGGCTACAATCATCCCAATCACATGGTCCAAGAGGAGACACTGACTGGACCACCTGCTCCCTAACATGCTTACTGACATGCAGGTTAGTGGTTAGGAGCATGGAAGAGCCACCCTGAGCATGGAGGACAGGAGAGCTGGAAGAAGAAGTCAGCAGAGGAGGGAAGACTCCCTTCTTCCTAGACAGAAGCAACGGTCACAACTGCCATAGCCTGAGGCCACCATGCTGCAATTTCTTTAGACTTTCACCCTAGACTCACACTGGAGACTCTTCAGGGAGCTTCTAAGGCCTCTAGATTTTCCTGGGCAGCCATAGATTCTCCACCTTTGCAAGGAACAGATGACCACTGTGGGACTATTCATCCTCCTATCATATAAATCAGCTGAATAGAAATTCTATATTTTTGTGTGAGCATTCATCATACTCATTTATTCTTATTCTTTCAGTTTGGTTCCTCTAAATAATCCTGATCAATACAGATTTTGGTAACAGAGAGCTGAGTTCCCTGCTCTTGGGTCTATGTGTTTCTTAAACCTTTGAAACGGGTTAATGATAGGGATTTGGTATCAACATTTAGAGATGGAGGTACTTTAAACAGAGTTTAGTAGATGCCTCTAGTGGGATAGACACAAGTCAATAGTGATAGATTGGTTGATTCGGTGAGGGAAATGTTAAGAGTGCTGATTAGCATGGCTATTACCGGTTGCTTTTAGCCAGATTTTTAGTGAGAACTGAGAGTATAAAGCAAACCAGAAAGAAATAAAATGTGATTTTTCTTTTTTTTTTTTTTTCTTGGTAAAAAAACAAAAATTCCATATTTAAAATTGAACAAGAAGTTGTAGCTATTAAGAGACTAGAACTACGTAAAAATAGTCAAGTTCACTAGAATGATACCAAGGTACTGCGATGTCATCTTGGATGTTGGTGAGATCTCATCCATCAAAGGTGCTAGGGTGTAAAACTGAATACTCAGCTGAAAGACTTCCCTTAGCAAAATGAGTGAGGTCAGTGTTCTCCCCAATCAAGACTGCTTATAGAAATGTTTTCCCATGTAGAGTTGCCTAGATTCTCAGAAGCTTTTGCAACTATAGTGCAGCAGGGCCCAGATATTGCTCAATCCAGGAGGAAAACTCAGAATCACACATGTGGTGGTGTTTTAGGGGGGGGGGGGATGCAGGCAGGTTCAGGATATCAAGGTTATGGGACTGTAAAGTTATCTACCCAGAGTTTTAAGGAAAGCCTGTGAGGCTAGGCAGCACACGTGCCAGGGTTGGATTCTCTGTAGCGAGCTCTGGTGCTCTGTTCAAAACTTTTAGGGTGAGCCTGATTTTAATGGAAACTCCCACATTATTAGAGTTTACAGGAACACAACATATTTATAGAGAAAGCTGTAGGCACTGATTAGACCCAGCCTAAGAATGAGCTCATATATACTGCAAATGAGGATGCAGGTACACATGCCAGAGTTCACACCATGCCATGTGTGCCTCAGATGCTGAACATGGAATTGTAGGATTTAATGTCTGCCCTGCTGAGCTTCTCTCTTGCTCTGTTATGGATTAAATTTGAAATATTCCCACAGGTTCATATTTTGAATGCTGATTTTCTAGCTGATGGCCCTATTTGGGGAGGCTTGGGAACTTTTGTGAGACGGAGGTAGGAATTTGATGCTAAAGCTAGATCACAAAGACAAGGCCTTTGAAAATGGGTGTTACAGTCTCTGCTTTCTGGGCTGTCATGATGTCAGCAGCCTCTGCCATGGGCTTCTTTTGCCATGAGTCAGCTACTTTGCCATGCAGCCCCTACCATGGTTGACCAAACCACTTAAAACTGTGAGCCAACATAAATCTTTCTCTATTAATCTGTTTTGTGGGGTATTATGTTCTGCAAAACAAAACTAACTAATGCAGCCCATACCTTCCTGAATCCGAAGAAGATGAGGGAATTACAAGATAAAGGAATGTGCAAGGGTGCACAGTCGGACTCCTGAACCTTTCCTATAGGTCTGATGTGAACATTAAAGCAGGAAATGCATGTCAGGTTGTTGGCATATGACATATTTGCTCAGTCTCCCACGAACATGCAGAACTAGCAACAGTGCATGTGAAAGTACTTTAGGGTGCTGGAGAAATGGCTCAGTGGTTTGGAATGTTTGATGCTCTTGCAGAGGACCTGAGCTTGGCTCCCAGCACCTATGTCAGGTGACTCATAAAGGGCATCACTCTATCTCCAGTATATCCAATATCTACTTCTGGGCTCTGCAGGTACCTGCACGCATATGTTCTCTGTCTCTGTCTCCCTCCCCTTCTCCTTCTCCCTTTCCCACATACAAATAAATAATAAAATAAATCATTTCAAAAAGAACTTTGGAATATAAATTAAAAACCAACATTTAATTTAATTATGATTTGCATGAGATATTGGCTATCAATTCCGTTTTATTCAGCAAACAAAAAATCTTGCAGAATCAAATTGTTTAAAAAAATAATAAGCCCATATGTTACTCTGTAACATAATAGATGTTCTTAAGATAATAAATGCATAGAGAGCTATGAAAATTGACCTTTTTACTTTTATCCTTATGATAAGAAGAGGGCAGTAGGTCACGAGGAATCAATTAGCCTTTGTTGGGTGAGGGCCACAATTGAAAGCACTATGACTTGCAACTCTGACATTTCTTTGGATTACTTACTTTTTTCTTAAGACATTGAAGCCAAGATCTTGGCTCCAATGAGTCAGGAGATGGCTTGCTAGGTTTCAAAGAAATGTGTGGTTGCCTTGACATTTAGTTAATACTGCTTCCTACATGTGTAACTAGTGAGGGAAGGGGCGGATATTGAGCCTCTGAGGCAGTTTTGTAAGATGCCTAATCCCCTAAAAGCCTAATTATGTGCCTTTATTTTCCTGGAAGGAAATTTCATTCTCTTTCCTGCCTTCTGAGACCTCTTTCCTACCGTGTTGTTGTGCCATTGGAGTCCAGTCTCCTTGCACTAAAGCAAGACTGATCCGGAACGGCCCAACGCTGGTGTGCCCTGTGGTACGTTCTCCGTCTTTATAAAATCAGCATAAATGAACAGTAAGAAATGATGAGTGATTCTCATGCAAGGAGCAATATATCACAAAAATCTAAATGAATTTAACAATTACAGGGAACAGTCTTAGCCATATCAATTTAAGATATGTTCGCAAGAGGGAAATGATTTTCAATTTATATATGTCATCCTGGGTATTTCTTTAGTTGCTTCGGCAAAGCAAAAAAAAAAAAAAAAAAAAAATTTGGACTTGTGTTAAATTGGTCCATAATAATTTGGTTTTTTTTTTTTTTTCGTTTAAATAGTTGGCAAGAGTCAAATAAAAGTCAGGAAGTTAGCTCAAATGATCTTCGGCTTCTCTATAGAAGTAAGTCATAAGTGACAAAGTAAATGTAGATTTGGTTGAAGGCATAGTCAACAGAACACTTTCCTTCAAAATGTGGGGACCTGATTTTGAGTCTCAGAATGTACATTTAAAAAGCCAGGCATGGTCTCCTTTTGGATCCATTTCCCCTAGTGGGGCTTCATTGTCTGGCCTCAGAGGGAGAGGATGCAACTAGTCCTGCTGCCAGGGCAGGTTGGTAATCCATGGTGCGCACGTGTGCGTGTGCGTGTGCGTGTGCGTGTGCGTGTGAGGGGGGGGAGGAATGAGGGGAGGGGGCTCCTGGGAGGAAAGGAGGGGGGCTTTGATCAGGATATAAAGTGAATAAATAAATAAATTAAAGGGAACAATAGCCAGGCATGGTGATGAGCACTTATAATCCTGGTGCTGATCCCAGGTCTCACTGGCCAGTCCATCAGGGAAAGGGGGTCCCTGGGCTCACCTGCCAGTCCAGCAGGGAAAGGTGGATCTCTGAGGACACTGGCCAGTCCCACTAGATGGAACCACAAGTTCTAGGCTAGTGAGAGACTCTGTCTCACAGAAGAAGAGGGCTTCTGGTCTACACACACCAGAACATGTATGCATGCATGCATGCGCACACTCAGACATAAATGAACAAAGGGATGTGATTTAGAAGCCCAGGTTAAGGACGAATTGGTTATGATAATATCCATGTACCACAGAGCATTTGCAGTAGTAGAAACCATCAGTGACGCACATTGATCTTCATGGGTATACATGGAAGCCATGTTAGTCTTGCTACTTAGGGATAGGTGATAATACAACCTCTTCCACAGTGTACTGGATGCAGCAAGCTACCAAAAAGTAAGACCAGCCTCAGAGCTCCCATGTTCTGGTCCACTTTAAAATGATGACAATACCAAGAGGAGCTTGCTATCTGTGTCTCAACTATTAGTCCAACAGAAAAGACAATTCTACTTTCTGCTGTTCGGGTGATAAGAGGGGCTAGAGGGGAGACGGTGACCTCATCAGAGACACGAGCAGACTCCGATGTGGGTGTGGCAGACCACCAAGGCACTGCCTTCCTCATTCATTGTCAAACACTGCCTCTGACGATCTCCAGACACCAGCAGTCGGGTGTGGTGGGGTTCAGAACAAGATGGGAGATGGGCAGTGGAAGCCTGGTTGGTAGCTGGAGCCCCTAGAGTGAAGGACTTTGGTTAGTCTTTTTGGTTTGTCTTTAAAGAGAAATAGGAAACCACGGGGAAAGTTTGGCCCAGTTTGGCCAGAATAGGGGCTGACACAGGATTGGAAAAGTCTCTTAAAGGGACACAGCTCCAAGAAGGGAAGCCAGCGGGAGCCAGCTGCATGGAACTGGGAGAGAGGTGATGGAGCACACATGCCCTGCTGAGGTGGTCAGTCGGGAGGGATGGGGTATGTGAGTCTACATAGATCAACCTGAAGGGCCACACATGGGGTACAGTTTATATTCCATGAACAACTGAAATAATGGAATTTCTTTTTATTTAGAGGGGAGAGTCTGTGAGAAGCATGTACAGCTTGGGCTAGCTCAGTCTCCAAATAAAGGAGAGAGGGGAGAGTCTGTGAGAAGCATGTACAGCTTGGGATAGCTCAGTCTCCAAATAAAGGAGTCAGTTGGGTGGACCAGAAAAGGAGTGGGCAATGGGGTGAATTTGCCTATAGTTCAAGGGAGATGATGTCAGGGTGAGAGATGCTGATTTATATATTGCTGGTATTCACATAGTATTTGAGCCCCTGAGACAGGGTTAAATATGACCAAGAGTATTCTAGACACTGGAGATCTAATAACAGAATTCAGGTGACTTTCAGTATTGCAGGAGACGGAGGTACACTGACACAGGAGGAGGCAGAGGTGGAGAGAAGATAAGAGGGGCTGTGTATCAAGACAGGGAGGCAGATTGGAAGCTAAAGAATGCCTGCCTGGGAGAGCAAGTGGCCAGTGTGACCCTTTGCACACAAGTTGATTGGGTGAGGACTAAGCATGGCTTCTTTGTGCCCAAGCATGGTAGTTGAGTGTGGCTAACCAGCCAGCATTCCCTGAGTGTTAGTAGCTCTGAGCTTTGAGTACTTAGAACACATAGCTCTGGACCCTCAAATCCAGGAACTTACAGCTACAGGCCTTCAAAGTCAGGGGCTTATAGCTCTGGGGCTTTAGTCCAGTGGTTCATCATGCTAGTGCCATAGCTCTGGCTTTGGGTGGTGGGGTCGTCAGTTGTTAGCCACTGTGCTGGTTAGTTTTCATTGTCAACTTGACACCAGCAGAGTCACCTGGGCAGAGTGAACCTCAATTGGAGAATAGCTTTGGTCAGACAGGCCTGTGGCCAAATCTCTAAGACATTGCTTTCATTAATGATTGGTATGGTTAGGCCCAGATCTCCTTGGGTGGTATCCCCAGGCAGATGGCTCTAGGTTGTAGAAGTAAACCAGGGAGCAAGTCTGTACGCAGTGTTCCCCTATGGTCTCTGCTTGATTTCTTCTTGACGTTTTGCTCTGACTTTCCTCAGTGATGAACTGTGACCTGGAAGCTGAAGTAAACCCCTTCCTCCCATGAACTGCTTTCAGTTGAAGCATTTGATCACAGCAGCAGAGATGCCAGCTAGGTCAGCCACTCCAGGTGGCTCCTCAGAAAGCAGAGGCTAGGAGCAAGCTCTTGGGTGGCTCTCTGGAACACTTCGAATGACTGGCTCACATCTTCCTAGCCTCCTGCCTTCTGAGGTCTTGGCCCTTCACAGCCTCTGCATCTGACTGCTCTCTGGGACTCTTCATCCACACTTAGTTTCTGCTCAGTGTGCCTGCTGCTGGCAATGTATGGAAGATGCCTATTCTTTTGTGCAAGAAGCTCAGCCCACTTTGATTTAAAGAACACATTGTGTGCAAGACAATTAAGGCCTAGGCTGTAATCAAGGTTGAGACTGCACAGGAGGAAGGTCTTCAGATTGCTTCAAAGAGAGGAGTTCTGCTCACCTTGTCAGCAACTCATGCTTACTGGCTGCCATTCTGCTCAGATGCCCCTTCTGCTCAGGCCTGCTTCAGGGATTCAGGTTACAGTTGGGTCAGCTGAAGCAGCTGTAGGAGCAATTATCTAGAGGTCTTCTGAACATTCTATGGCTATGTCTCGTAGAGTCAGGTTTGATTGGCACAGTGGCTGTAATGATTGTAGTGATGGCCACTTTTTTAGCCAAGCCTCTTTGGGGTAACTGTGGCTGGCTGGAAGTCTCCATGGACAGAACAGCAGCTGTTTGATTGGCAGTTGTTGGAGGATGCTGCATAAATGGCAGGGCCGGAGCTGTAGTTGTCATTGACACAACCTGAGGAGTGAGAGCAATGCATCTTACAGGCTCCACCCTCTTCTGGCTCAGGAATTGTGGGCAGATTATAACAGCTCCTGACCTGGTCCCAGGGTCTTCCCAGCCTGGGGCTGTCACTGCATTCTGTTTCTAAACATGTCACAGATGAAGACAGAGGCTAACAGCTGTCAACCAATAGGCTCACATTATAAACTGCTTACAAAGATTTCTAATGAAATTATGATCTATTCTTAACGGTATTAACTCTCACCAGAGGTCCCCTAGAAGGTCAGGCCCTGCTGACTTGGCTCATGAGGAACAAGCCTGTACCCTAGCATACAAGTCTGTGTTGGGAGGGCTAAGCTACAGGACTGGTCCTGTCAATATTCAAGCTACTGCAGATCCTCAGAAACAGCTCTGTCTGGCCAAAGGATAGTGTGGAGCACCTGGAAGAGGAGGCTGTAATAAAGACAGCAGACTCACTCCTGATGTGGGAATCCATGGCAGGAGCAGCTCACTGGCCTGGCGGGTGAGGAAATACCATCTGGGAAAAGGTGGCCTTTAGCTCCAGTTCCTGTTCTAGGAGGGAGGAACACATTGTAGAGAGCAAACGGCATGAGAGGCTGTGCAGTTCTGGAAGGTTCTGTTGGGTCTGGGAGGACAGGCTAGTAGAGGAGAACAGCAGGATCCAATTGGAGTAAGAGTCAAGCTGCACTCCCTGAAGGGACAACGGACAGACTCCCGTCACCCGGGGACTCCTCCTTCCTGGTCCTTCCCCACCTTGTACCCTAAAAGAACCATGTTTGATTCCAGCCTTTAGCTGGGAACTCTACCCAAGAAAGAATGGATGGAGCATTAGCGACTGCCCTAATGAGGTGAAGAATCAGGATCCAGACTGTGCTGGGATGCACCAAGCCCGCCACATTGCACATTCATAGGAGGAGAAATGAACAGGTGAACACCTACAGCCTACAGAATCACCTGCTGCCTGCAGCTGTTCACGGGGCCCTGGCAGGACACAGTGAGCGCCTGGAGCCGTAGACAATGGCGTGGCTTTGGGAGCATAGAGAAAGCTTCTCATTGCCTGCTTCACAATGATTTTTCGAGGCTGAATTCTCCAAAGGTGTCAAGGAAGGCCCCCTCCAGGGCCACCGGGAAGGAGGCACCCTGGAAATGCTGTTAACACAGGTGCAGTTTAAGTACAATGGATAGAGCGAGTGTTCCTGGTGACAATGTCCTTTTATTGTTAGGACCCGAAGAATAGCGTAAAGGTGGGGACCCACACATCCAAAGGTGCTTCTTAAGTTTTCTGGGCCTGACAAGAGAGCACCTGCATATTCTGCCCTCGCTTTGTGCTTGTCCCCTGTGGAGAAGGCACACCGAGGCTCAGATTCTCAAATTGCCCACGAAAGAAGTTATTTTTGTCAGATAGGGGATTGTGAGCCTGTCCTTGAAGTCCAATCCCCCACTGTCACTCTCTCTGACCTGCCCTTGCTGGCAGAGGCTGCAAAAGCTGTGATTGAAGCCGCGGGGCAAGGGATCCAAGAGTGGGCTCCTATTTGTCTTGGAAGAAAGGGGCACAGAGACGCGGTTCAATGTGAAAAGTTTTAGTTCTTGTCTTTCTCTACCATGTTAAAGACTTCTTGTGGGGTAGGTGAAGCCCAAAGTAAGAAAGCAGAAAATTCTACAGAAAACCAATGCCCGAGATTTCTACAACTTCCTGGGACTTCGAATGGCCGGCTCAATAAAGTAGAGTCAATTATTCTGGTAGGTGCTGCTGAGCCCTGGCACCTGGACAGCAAGCTGTTTGCCTTGATGCTTTGCTAGATTTAGAAATATAGCAACTATTGGGCCTGCTGCTCCTTCAGAAGCAACGGACCTTCCAGGCCTGGGGAATTGTTTGTGCTGATTAGGAAACTGCTGAGGTGAATCAATCTGTGCGGTGTCTATTCCGTGGGCAAGCTTTTGTAAATCTTTGAGTCCAGCCCTGGATCTGCAGTGCATGCCCTGAATCGGGGTGACGGCCTCCTCTGGCCTTTGCTCTCAGTTATCTTATCCTGGAGAGAGGGATCATAAAACCAGGTGGATGGCACTTGTCCCTGCTCTGTGATCACTGGTCAAAACACCTGGCCTGACCTCCCTCCGTGATTTATACATCCACGTCTTCCAGACTGAGTTGTAGGCCTTGTTACTCAGTCCTTTGGTGCCCCAGATGACCAAGTGCTGGCCTCTCTCTCTTTAAATACTGTGCCTTCATCCCGAGTCCAGGGACTTGGCTGACTTGCCTCTTCTATTTCTCCTATCTGCCCCCCACCTGCCTGCTCCTCCTGCCTGACTGCACTGTCCCTTTCTGCAGGACTCCTCCTTTCTTTCTCACAATCTTGCTCCTCATCACCTGGCAGGAAATTCTTCCAAGAGCTCCATTGACAACATTGCCAATGGCCAGGTAAGGAAGACCAGAAAGGCCCCAGCTGAGTAAGACAGGAGCAGGAAAGCCTGTGGGGAGATGGAGCAGGTATGGGCTAAAAGGAGTCTCTCTCTCTCTCTCTCTCTTTGTGTGTGTGTGTGCATATGTATATATGACACATATATGTATATGACATGTATACATGTGTGTGCATATGTGCACAAATGTAGATATGCATGTGAATATGTCAGCACACGAGCATATGTATGTGTAGGTGTAGAAGTAATGATATGTACACATATGTATGTACAGGTACCTATGTCCATATGTGTATGTTTCAGTTCATTTGATACTCATAGCATTATGGTAAGTGAAATATTTCAGTGATCTTTCTGTTATTCACAAGGCAAGCGCAGAGCCCGAGAAGCTTCTCAGATTGCACAGCAGATGCGGCAGGCAGGATTTCTACCAGGACAATCTAGCTCAGCCCTGTCCTCGCCAGCCTTGGAATGAAGTCAGATATGGTTCATGAGAAACCTATCCGTATCTGAACATTGCCTCCAAACTCAGAAGATAAATTCAAAGTCAACCACATAAAGTCCACATTCCCAGTGGCCACTGTGGCCTCTGGCCAGGAGAGTTTGGTGGCTGACTTTTAGCCGGGAGCATTGGGGACACTAACTTTTATGTGTGAAGCTCTGCTCAAAGCCCACCTCCATGTGTAGTAATGGCTCCTCTCACCCTGTGTAACAGCTAAATCAACATGACTTGTGCATGGGAGAGTCCTTTCAACTGTGTCTGCTCTGGGACCTCAAAGACCACTGACATTGTGTGTGTGTGTGCATGCGCAAGTACAAGTGTGCATGTGTGTGCACATGTGCTCACAGAGGCCAGAAGAGGGTGTCTCAGGGTGCCAGATACCCTGGAACTGGAACAATTGTGAACCACCTGCTATAGGGTTCTGGGAGCTGTACTGCCTTCTGCAAAACAAACAGCGAGTGCTCTTAACCACTGAGCCCTCTTTCCAGCCCAACATCATACTTTGTACTACACTTCAGTTCAGGGACCAGAGCTGAGTCCCCTGTGAGCCTAGAACTGATGTGGACCTAACCTAATGCTCTCTTCAATGATCTAGCCTAGTCACAGAGATCTGGAGATGTCAGGTCAGACATCCACTTGGCTTTGGGACGTGCACCAGATGCTGTGCTGATTCCGCAGGGCCTTGGCAGACAGGGGCTCGCTGCTTCCTGGACAAGTGACTGCCAGTCTCATTTCAGAGATGAGCACATGGGGCAGAGACAGGGCAAAGGGCATATGAGCATGGAGGCTTTCCTCTTGAAGTTATTTGTGGCAGCAAACGGCTGCTACATCTACCTACTGGATATGAGAGCTCTGAGGTTTGAGTTCTCTCTGTTCTTGTGAGGAGTAAGGTTCAAGGGGTGACAGAGGTGTGGGGTAAGGTGGCCTTTCATAATGTCTATACAGTGCTCTGGAATGCGAGACTCTGAGTGGACCCTCCCTCCCTCCGTCTTCCTCTGTTTCCTCAGATAGACGGACAAACACATACATGTACAAACTTTGCTGAACTACTACTGACAGGGTGATAAAGAGGTGAAAGGTAGAATTCCCTCAGAGGCAGTTCCCACAGCTCTGTGCAGCTTGCTTTCTCTCTGTGTGTTTATACACGAATACATATGTATACACATTTGTACATATTTGTGAATGCCTGTGCAGGCTGGAATCAACATCAGGTGACTTCTTCAATCCCTTCTCCACCATATATTTGACTGGGAGTCCCCCATTGAACTTGAAGCTCACCTCTTCAGCTGGCTGGCAAGACCCCCCAAATTCTTTTGTCCTCACCTCTCCACTGCAGGGCATGTAGATACTTGCCACTATGCCTGGTTTCTTTCTTGGGTGCTTTACACATTGTCCAAACTATGGTCCTCATTTTTGCACGATCAGCATTTGCTGACTGAGCCTTCTCCCCATCTGTGCAGTTTGTTTTTAAACAGGGTCTTTGATGTGCCATCTTCTGGTAAGCTGCACCATCAGTAGGCTTACATGTTAAGACATGGTGCTCCTATATGACTGGCAGTCATCGGAGCCAGTCAAGTGCTGAGATGAAGGAAGTGTGCACTTCTTCTCTTGTCTCTTTAGCCTGTAGCAGCGACAGTAACCCCCAATACCAGATGTGTGTACATGTGAACACGTGCAAGTGTGTCTACATATTTACCTCAGAAAGCAGTCTTTGTCTGTACAAACATACACACACATGCAGGTATGTGCACTCACACACACACACAAACACACAGATAGGTACACACACGTATGCATACAGATGCACACAGACACATACACAGACAGACAGACAGACAGACACACAGATACACAGACACACACAGACAGACACACTGACATATACATTGACACACACAGACACACAAACACAGACACGCACAGAGATACTTACACAGACACACACACTGACACAGATACACACAGACAGACACACACTGACATACACATTGACACACAGACAGACACACTAACACACAAACACAGACACAGACACACAGATACTTACACAGACACACACTGACACAGATACATGCAGACAGACACACACTGACATACACATTGACACATGCACAGACAGATACAAATACACATGCAGATACACACACAGACACAGATACACACAAAGACATGCACTGACACACAATGACACACACAAAGATAGATACACTGACACACAAATACACACAGAGATACACAGAGATACACAAACACATACACACACACACACACACACACACAAACACACGAGCACGAGCAGCTATGGAGCTGCCCACTCAGGCTCACTAGAAACAAGAAGATAGAGTAGACTTTGCACTTGAAATACTTTTGCTTTCAAAATGAAACTAAATAAAACGAATCCCCTACCTAAGCCTTCCCGAGGCCCCTCCCCCACACCCCTGCTCTTGGCACTCCTTCTAAATGCCAGGTCTCTGAAGGAAACCACATTCATACTTTGGTATGGCCAAGTGTTGTCCCTTAATGACAGGCATTACATTAGCACAGGATCATAAATCAAACCCAGGGGCTGTTTGCAGAGAGGGGGGACTGGGACAAGGGAGCGAAAACGTCCCAGGACTGCCATGGGCACTAGCAAGGAGGGGCAGCCCAGTGCACAGCCCACCTGCCTCCTCTTGGAGAAACTTCACATGGGATCAGAGGGGTGGGGCCAGGGCTGCTCAGGAAGGCCTGGGAATGGCTTAATGAGGATTTAACTCGAGTGGAGTGGTGTTTACAAGGTGTGCCATATCCTCCCAGACCTCTGCCCAAATCCTGAGCCTCCGCCCTCTTCCTGCTTTTAATGTCCAGGCCCGAGAAGCCGAGGATTCTTTTAGGTGACTGTACCTAGTGAAGCCTGCAATTACTGTCTCTGATTTCACTGTGAAAACTTTACCACGGCTCCACTGAAAAATCTTCCTCCACCCTCCCACTCCTTCTAAGAGAAGGAAAAAAAATCCATCAAATTAACACATCAATGAGTTGATTGTAATCTCCAGGGCTCTGGTAGCCGTCTCCAGCTCCCAGACAGGAGGCAAGCATGATTTATCAATGCAAACCTAATAGCATCAATATGAATCTAACTAAAAATCAATATTTCATTACCAAATTGTTAGTGAGAATGAAGAAAGATTGCCGGAGTCAGAGCGTTCTCTAGGGCAGGAGCATCCGGAGTTCAACGTGACAAGATGAGTGATGTGTGACTCGGGGCCTGGGAAGGACACGGGACGCTGGGACAGCCGCCACAGAGCCTCTCACATCTGTGGGGTCTGCCTTTTTCCCTTTCTTTCGAGTCTTTTCTTAGAAGGTGAAATGAAATAAAATAACAAAACAAAACAAAACAAAACAGTGTGAGAAAACAAACCTAGGAGCCATGCTTGCCCCCTTCTATAAAAGAGATACCTGGGGTTACCCTGGACTCCCAGAGCCCCTTCAGGGACCGAGACCCTGGAGACCTCCACCCCGGGGGAGGGGCTCATCTTCCAGTCCGTTGCTTAATAGTTGCTTGGGACAGGACACTTGGTTTACATTAAACTGGTTCAAAGAAAAACAGAGAGAGGTGTTGGAGTCTTGCCAGTAGCTCTCCGAGGCTCGTGCAAAGCTGGGCAACTGAGGATTGAGAGAGAAATGGAACCCCTGGAAGGTAGGGCAAGATCAACTTGGGCAGAAAATGTCTGTGTCCAAGCTTAGGAGCGATTTATTGCAGCAGCAGCTGCTATTATTCCCACTCAAAGACCCAAGACTCCCATATTGAGAATGCTGGTTGTTAAATCGGAAGGAAGGGAAATGAAGTGCCTTCTGGATGAGCTGGGAGTGGGGCTGCTGGCCCGTGATCCGCATTCTGACAATTTATGCCAGAGGATTACAAGTTCAAGGCCAGCCTGGTTTACTTATTGAGAAAAACCTGTCTTTGAAAAATATCAGAGTTTAAATGAGTAGGACACTTCAGGTTCACGCCATGCGTGTTCGATGGTAAGAATAGTTGCTTTAAAAAATGATCTTTCCTTTCTCTGAGACACACCCTTTCCTGATGTGCAGGGCTGTACCTCAGTCCCTCATGATGGATGAGGAACAAATCAGGATAGTTTTGACACCAGATGGGTGGGATTACATTGTGGGAACCTTCCCTTCATGTCGCAGGGACAGACCATAGGTAGAGTTGGCATGATCTTGTAGTCTGTTTCCAACTGGCTGAAGGGTGACACCTCACTGTGTAGGAGAGGCTGTGGTCAGGTACGTTATTCTGGATAAGCCCAGGTTACATGGAGAACATGGCACGGGCTTTACTTTTAATGGAAAATCTTTTAAATGTGTACAAAGCAGGGCTAAAACATGGGACCTAGGTGGGACAAAATGTGGTTTACATGAGAGCTCAGGCATGTGTTATTTTTAGGTCCTGGTATACACCACAGGCGCCTATAAACCCAGTTTCTCCATTTACAAGGTACCTCGGAATCAAATTGGATTTACCACACTTACTGAAATATAGGAGATGCCCCCTCAGTTAGTGCTCATTCTCGATTGTGATGGTGATGGTGGTGATGGTGATGGTGGTGGTGGTGATGATGGTGATTAATGCATTTATAAAAATGATAAAGACAAATATATTGTATGGGGTTATGAGGAGGTAGGTGTGGGGGAAGGGTGTGCCTCAGTAGGCCCAAGCCCAGGCATCCCTTCCCCCTGAGGGACCAGCCACACGAAGGTATACTATAGAATAGAGTTTATTCAGGGCATGGGGAGGGAAGTTGAGAAGGTAGTAGAGGCAGAGAAAGGGAGAGAGAGGGAGAGTAGAGAAGTGGAGAAGTAGAGGCCGGCCATGACCACGTGTGGGGGGCGGGGAATGGGGAGAGGTAAGAGATGCAGGAGGGAAGCAAGAGAGAAGAGAGAAGAGAGAGAGAGGAGGGGCAAGCAGCCCCTTTTATAGTGGGCCAGGCCCACCTGGCTGTTGCCAGGTAACTGTGGGGAGGAGTTTGACAAAATGCTAACAGTGATGGTGATGACTGTGGGATACATAGACAGAGTTCAAGGTCTTCATATGTCCTCTGGAGTGGATCTCACTGTAGCATCTGTCACAGTTGTTCAAAGTCTCCCCGTGTCAGGGATATTTGGTGCTAATATGCAGAGTAACATGGGATAGCATCTGTTAAATGATTGGGTTTCCTGAGTTCAATGAATGCATATCCCCAGGGCATTTGCCAGTCTGTGGGGTTGGTTTACCTTCAGACGACCCACACAGTGACTTCTTTAGGACAGATGAGACTGGCCAAGTCCTTGGTCATTGCTGCCTGGTGCGTGCTCCGCACTCAGTCTGTCCCTGGCCAGGGGATAACTGTTTTTATTTGCTTTTCCCCTTTCTCCTTTCTTTGCTTTTCCTGTGCTTCCCCCTTTCTTTTCCTTGTTCTCCTCCTCCCTTCCCATTTCCTCCTTCCTTTTCCCATCATAAGTTTGGGATTGAACCTAGATCCTTGAGCATACAAGTTGAGTGCTGTACCACTGAACCAACGCACACAAGACTGGTTCTGTACAGCAGAGCTGAAGGAGCAGCGAGAGTTTTGTCTTTATTCTGCACACCTCGGTCTTCTGCGTCTGAGGAGACAGGGTCTGTTCCAAGACCTGATGAGGTGGTGCGATGGTTTGTATATGCTCGTCCCAGGGAGTGGCAGGATTAGAAGGTGTGGTCTTGTTGGAGTAGGTGTGTCACTGTGGGCGTGGGCACTCATCCTAGCTGCCTGGAAGCCAGTATTCTGCTAGCATCCTTCGGATGAAGATGTAGAACTCTCAGCTCCTCCTGCATCATGCCTGCCTGGATGCTGCCATGTTCCTACTTTGATGATAATGGACTGAACCTCTGATCCTGTAAACCAGCCCCAATTAAATGTTGTACTTATAAGAGTTGCCTTGGTTATGATGTCTGTTCACAGCAGTAAAACCCTAACTAATACAGGTGGTTAGGCTCATTTCTGCCCCATCTGGATAGTGCTTTCCTATTTCTGAGTGGTTTTTCTGTATGATGCTCCTGCTGACCTTACTGAAATGGTAAAGGAAGGAGCCATCTTCCAACTAAATCTTTAGCAAGGATGCAAGGGAGCCAGAGCACACTCAGCAGCAGCTTCTGCTCACGTTGAGCTATCAAACCTCTTCTCACTGAAGCAGTTTATTGGGAAGTATGGAATTTATTAAAAGAGTTATTAATGCCACGGATGGACAGACAGACAGAGAGGCAACAGGATGTTAGGGGCTTTAAGGGTAGTTCAGACCCATCACAAGACTCAGACAGCACGGCAGGATATTTGAAGGGAGAAATAAGAACCTTTGTAGCAAAAGGGAGATGAAGCTCGAAGAGGCTTTTGATAGCCTTGATAAGCCTGGAGAAGCAGCTTAGTCAGTCCAGGGCTTGACTAGCCTGCATGAAGGCCTGGGTTCAATCCTTAGGACCGCATGAACTGGACATGGGTGTACATACCTATAAGTCCAGCACTCTGGAGATGGAGAATCAAGAGTTCAAGGATGGCTTCTGCTATTTAGGGAGTTCCAGGCCAGCTTGGGATACCTGAGAGCCTTTCTTTCCATCCCTCTCTCCAGATGATGCTCTCTGCCGTGTTCCTTCCCACCTCGTCCCTTTCAGTCACCATCACTGTCTCTTTGTACCCCAGAAGCTAGTGGCCTTAAGATCTGGCATGTCTGCAGGCACACTCTGTCCAGAATGCACTTCCAAAATGGCCCCCAGATGAGTGGCTTTCTCTTCCTAGATCTTTCTCTGCACTGAGCAGAAGTTGCTGAGGGGCCTTGGAAACAACCATGGAAATGAAGTTGTTTCCAAAGATTCTCTGCTTGCCTTTTGGCTCACCTGGGAGGGATTATCTAGATTGATTGAATTGGGAAGACCCCTTTAATTGTGTGTTACACAGTTCCATGGTTTGGGGTCCTTGGATGAACTAAAATTAGAAAGTGAGCTGGGCACAGCATTTACCTCTCCCTGCCTCCTTACCCAGGATGCAATGTTAGCTGCATCTCCAGGATCCTGCCACCAGGACTTCCTGCCATAATGGACTCTAACCTGGAAATGGGATTCAAACAAACCCTTCCTCCCTGAAGTTGCTTTTGCCAGGATACAGGAAAAGTAGCTCAGACACGTACTGAAGCAGGATCCGTTCTTGGGCTATTTATCCCCTCCTTCTCTGATTTCATGAACAAACCATCGCCTGCACTGCCTGTACTGCTGCTCTAGTGCGATCTTTTTCTTTTCTAAAATGTAAATCATGTGTTCATGAATAGTCTTACGTAGTGTTGGGGGGGACTTGTATGACGCACGGGGGCCAACTCCGTGCCCAAACCTCTACCGTGTACAGGTAATGGTTGTAGGGTTTCCACTCAGTAAGAAGGCCAAGGGCTTCACGTCACAAGTGATGCCATCTGATCTGATGCTACCTCTGCCTCTGCTTGTGAGGGATCAGTTATTTCTATCTAGATGCTTTTATTTCTGTCTCTCCCAACCCCCACCCAGACAGGGTTTCTCTGTGTAGCCCTGGTTGTCCTGGAACTCACTCTGTAGGCCACAGACTGGCCTCAGACTCACAAAGATCCACCTGTCTCTGTCTCCTAAGTGCTGGAATTAAAGGAGTGCGCTACCACTGCTAGACTTTTATTTCTGTTTTTCAAAAGTTATAAAATATACAGATTGCAAGAGCACATCTGTAATCTCAGCTCTGTGGAGTGGAGACAGGATCTCGAGCTTGCTAGCCAGTCCATCCTTCTAGCTGAAATGGCTAGATCCAGATTCACTGAGGCTCTGTCTCCATAATGGAATGTAAGATAGAGGAAGACCGGGAGAACCCCAGTATGGACATGTGGGTAGCTTCCCCACGAGTGTACACACATACACAAACACAGCACATACACAAACACAGCACATACCCGTGTACGCACATGCAAAAGACCGGGAGAACCCTAGAATGGACATGTGGGTAGCTTCCCCACGAGTGCACACACATACACAAACACATGCACATACACAAACACACGCACATACACGTGCACGCACATGCATATATATGAATTTTTCAGACACCTATGAACGCGGCCCAGTGCTTTCTTGGGTATAGGAGAGAAGTGCAGATATGACCTAGGATGTCTAGGATTGAGTAAATGGCCCTTAAACCTGCAGCCTCCTTCCCTAGGATGAGCAGAACTAAAACAACAAATAAAACCTTTCTTCCCTTCATCCTTCCTTCACTTTCTTTGGTTTCTTTGAGATGGAATCAGCATTAGGGCTCCTCCCATCTGCCCTCAGCAGCCCTAGTCAGTGGGGAACCGGAAAACTACTACCTGCTGGCTCTGGACCTGGGGCCTAGTCAAGTCCCTTCCAGAAATGGCTCCTCACACCTCAGGCAGGACCTACCAAGAGTTGGGTGAAGGGCACTATTGTTTCCACAAGCTCGATTTCATTCCAGAATCCGGTTTTCTGCATTTGCTTTTGTGGATAGCTGCTAGATAAAACCAAAGTGTTCTCATCTTCCTGCTATTGGTTGTGGTAACCCGAGTTCCCCAGGTCCTGGCTTGTGCTTCACAGCTGAACAAGCTTGTCCCATTTACATTTATCATTTTCCTTATGACCTTCCCACAGGAAGTGACTACCAAATTATTTGTGAAAAATCAACAGAACTCCTCAGGAGTTGTTTATCACCAACTCCTGCTTTGGGGGTTTGCATTGGATAGGACTCAAGTGTGCATTTAAAATGGTTTTCGGAGGCCTACGATGGAATCAGTTGAGAAGTTTCAGGAAATTGTGTCTATGGCTAGAGGGTACACACTGCCGGGGCTGAGAGGAAAGGCCATGACCCTTGGAGCTGATGACGTTTCTCTCAAACACAGAGCAGGGCCGTAGGTCACAAAAGCACTACACAAATACTGGAGGATGGTGCTGAGGAAGGACTGTGGGCGGAGTATTATTCCATTACAGACCTGTGTGGAAAGATCGGGTGCTGGGTCCTGTGAGGGATGAGGGAAAGGATTTGCAGAGGTAGAATGGGATCGGATCCCAGAGGCCTGCTCGTTGGTCATGCTATGTGACAGATGGGGTGTCAGAGCCTCTGGGGGAAAAGCATCCCATGGGATGTTTGCTGGGATACCAAGCGCATGTGCTTGGAACATGCTGCATTCTGAATGTTTTGGGCCAGTGTGTCCCCTGAAAACTGCAGAAGGCCCCCAAGCAACAGGCAAATTGGATGTGCTGTGGAAACTGGAGGATCTTGGAACTTAAAATGTAGAGAAACGGGGGGGTGGGGAGGGTAGAATCCTCTCTGATGTTTTCTTTTTAAGTTAAATATTAGTGAACAAAAGCAAGAGCACCTTCACGTACACTCATACCTACCGCAGGCTTCGCTCTCCTCGCCATCATTACCTTCTCTTGCTCCTCTCCCGTTTGTTATTTTAAAATGTGGAATCAGAGGTGCAGAATGGAAACTACTTGCCAGAAGGAAATTGGTTTAGTTCAGGGGAAACTGAGAACATCAGCTCTGCACCCCTCACAGTATCCCCGAGGAGAACAGACTTCAGGTCTTGGGGGTGTCCCGCCATCCTTGCATGACCTCACATATCCAGTGGGTTTCTTTCCTCAGAGGACAGGTTCACAGTCACACTCTGCTTTCAGTGAGAGACAAAGCACGCAGGCCAACAAGGCCCCTGTAATTGGTGGATCAAGTGCTGTGATCCTTTCCAGTCAGGAATGGGCAGCCTGCAAGAGATCCTGGAGTTGCTGCAACACTATGGGGTTTCAGATCTGAGAATAAAGCCATCAAAGGGATGGGACAGATTTTTGGCAGAGGGAATCACACAACTTTCAAAATGAAGGCAGTTTAACTTGACACACATGTACCAGGGCTGTGGCTCTGCTCTTTGTAACAGTGCCCTGGTCCCCTCTTATGTATGTGCTTGTGATGGGTGTCTGTCACAGAGGTCTAAGACTGCTGCATGTCACCCTTGATGGATGGACTTCAAGTCCTAAGAGTAAAAATGGCTTTATCTCAGACTGCATGACAACTATTTTTTTTTCTCCTTCAGAGTCAGTTATAAATTTCTGATGTTGATAGTGAATGTTCCTTCTTCATTTGAACATGACACTTTAGGGGAGAGCAACCACAGGGACACTGCCAGAGGTTACCTTTCTAAAGGAATACCCAAAGTTTAAAAATGTTTTAGGCACACAAATTCTGAAATTCAGAGTATACTTTATTTTATTCAATATGGCTCTTTACTCTGAATGCACTGGCGCAAAGACAGAGTATAACAGTCTCAGATTCATTTGCTAAAGAGGTGCCCCCTTTCCACGCAGATCCTTCCATTGGCTTCAGGAAGACAGACACCTCCTTACTGTTCTGAAGACCATCAATATAGAATAGACCAGTTTCTACGCTTGTTTCATGGTCTTGCCCCACAGCCTGACTTACAAGCAGAGTGACTCCAGAACATTCTCTAGGCTCAATCACATTCTAGTCTGCTTTTAGTATTAGCTACAAAATCTATATGGATCCAGCTAAGGGGGGAAATTAGCTGAAGCCATAAAGATAATTAATCTTTGTTTGAAATGATATTTTCCTTTCTGCTGCCATTTGTCACAGCAAATTATTAAGAAGCCCCTTCGCAGAGACAGAAGCCAAACAGGCTACAGGAAGTCACTTGAAACAGTCCTGATGACCCTTTCTTTCCACATTGTGTCATCCCTTCCTAGGTCTGGGAATAAACTCTAGTTTCAAAGCAATTCCAAAACCTTCACTTTGTTTGTCTTCAGATGGTAACAACCCACGGTTGCTCAAGATGAACCCTCAAACCAGAAGGGACAGACTTCACTCCCTTCTCAGTGGAGGCTATTATCCATTTCGGTCTATTCTGAGGGCAATTTAGAACCTGAGAAGCTGGGGAGTACCTTCAGATGCCCTTCCCCCACAAGCTTCCTCCTCTTTTCCTTCTTCTGAAGTTCTTCCTGTGTAGCAAAGGCTTAGCTTAATTAGATATGTAAATGATCGGGAGCTACGCTGTCCCTTTAACTCCTAACTGCGACAAACACATCTGAAACATACCGTCGGCGGCATTTAATCAACAGCAGCCGATTCATCATTTTCACAGTTTTAGCGAACAGTTATGAATCACTAAAATCACAGGTACCGTAGATGCGGCGTGGTGGCGCCATCATTAACAAATGCACGGACCACAGAGGGATGACTTGGTAATTGAGTGGGACTAATAAGAATACATCATTTAGCCGTGTGTGACAAACTGTGCTCCACGCATGAGCATGGGAAATCCACGTTTTGCTTAATAAATAAATTACACAGACGATGTATTATACATAATTTGTGTCCTTGTGGATTTGAGTGATATATAATGCATGGTCTGAGTCATTTATTTATTAAGACTAACTATATATATATATTATAGGAGGGAAATTTTAAGCTCCAGGGTAAGGTCTGCCTGGTAACCGCTGCCACGGCTGGATTTGATTGGGCGGTAAATGAGGTGTGTACAGGGAATTAGGAGCCCAGGCCAAGCCTCAGTTGTTACCAGCTTCGCTTCTGTCTGAGGGAGAGAGGAGGGAAGGGAATCATAAACTTGTGTGGCATGGTAAGAGACGCTCAGTCTCAGTGACAAGAGAAACACAAGCATCCTTAAGAACACCTGAGATGAAAACATTTTAAGGTTCAGGATATCAACTGAACATTTGGGGGCTGCTAAAATGGCAAAAGTTAATCATCCGCATTCTGGAAGAGTGTGAAGAGACGGTGGGGACACATGATATTATAACATGTGGTGTATCCAGATTGGGGAAAAAAAGGTAGCTAAGACAATATCCTTAGAGGTGACCATTTTCCTGGTGTGCCTACTTTAGGAGCCAAAATTAGACTGTCATGAAGGGGTTCAATTTTTTTTTAGAGGGCGTTGAAACTTCAGAGTGCTTGGGATGACCTCAGCATTTGGCAAGGAAGACTGTATGCATCTCTCTAATGTGGAAGGGCTGTGTTATTGTTACACACTTAATCACAAGTGCATGCGACTCTAGAGGGGCCAGGAGATCTGATGGAAATCTTCGTTCTTTCTCAGAACAGAACAGAACCCCCACCCCCACCCCCCATGTAGATGGCTGCATGAAGATAAACAAAAACATCCTTCATAGGAGATTTGCTGCAAGCTGCTGCTCCAGTGTCTGGCCAGGCTGATCCTGGGAGTCTCCTGCTTTTAGATGACACCAATGCCCCAGCTATGCAGTCTGCCGGAAGGTTACATCAAGGTTATGCTCCCACAACTGATTTCTAAGACTCCTTCATTTTCTATGTGCTCACAACCTGCTGACATGCTTACTAACTCTTCGCCCCCCCCCCCCCCCCCCCCGCTCGCCCCTCAGGTGGAAGGCTTTTGTGCTGCACAGGCAACTAACTGTTGGTAACACAGTAGGGGTGTAGCTCAATAGTCAAGCACTTTCCTTGCAAGAGCAAGGCCTTGGGTTTGAGACCCATGGCAGCACTCATTTTGTAATGCTTCAAAAATGGAAGTGGAGCCTTGTGTAGCTTCTTGCGCCTCTCAAGACCAAGCTGAGGCCTGTGTGGACTGCCATGTAAACATACCTGCCCTGCCCATGTAAACATTCCCAACCCACCCCCAACCCTGGTAAATACAACCCCTAGAAACTTACTGTCTTAGTTAGGTTTTCTATTTCTGTGATGAAATTCTATGGCCAAAAGGAACTTGGGGAGAACGGGGTTTATTTCTCTTACAGCTTGTAGTTCATCATTCAGTGAGGTAAGGCCAGGGGCTTGGAGGCAGGAAACATATGTGGAAGTGACTGAGAAGTGCTGCTTTCTGGTTTGCTCCTCCTGGCTTGCTTTCTTATACAGCCAGGACTACCTGCTAAGGAGTGGCACTGCCCAAAATGGGCTGGGTCCTTTCTCATCAGTTGCTAATTTAAAAAAAATGTGCACCATAGGTTTTCATACAGGCCAACTTAGTGGGGACATTGTCTCAATTGAGTTTCCTTCTTCCCAATGACTCCAGCTTGTGCCAAGAAATCAACCAGTACTCCTACCATCCCTACTGCCTCTCCTCTGCTTCTTCCTTGAATCCACTCACAGATGTGTCTCTCTGTCAATTGAATACACTCATGTTAAGACAACCGGGGTCTCTGTTTGTCCAGCAGCTGGCTTGAGGAGCCTTTTGCACAGGTTGCTGATGCCCAGGGCAGCCACTGCCCTGTGCCTATCTTCCCCTCTTCTCTCCTCTCTCTCCTTCCCTCTCTCCTCTCATGCTTCTCATTTTCCCGTCTCTAAGTATCTGAAAGCCCCACATTGTAGAACATCTTCCTCAGGTCAGGATTTCACTGTTTAAATCCTGCTCATAAGTGGCATCTTCCAGTCTATGGTCCCCGTTCTGTCTTGAGTATGTAATGTCCCACAAGGTCTCTGCAGAATGCCTACCACATACTTCACACTGAACAGGCTCCCAACTCTTCTCTTGGTCTCTGTACTCATCTCAGAAGAAGAGCAATTCATTTCTTTTCAGTTTCTTAGAATCCAAACCTTGGAATTACATTTGGGTTTTTCTCTGCTCAGCTCCCTGTATTAAAATCCAGGGTGATTTCTACTGAATCTGTTTTAAAAATCCAATCACTTCCTGAGGGAGAGACTTTCAGAATGAAGGCTTCCACACATGCAGCCCTCCATACACACCGTGGCAATACTGGGAAAATTGTCAACTGGCTCCTTCTCAACATCCCACAGCACCAGAGAATTGGCCAAAGATTTATAACAATCTGAACAGAATTATCTCAAGATATACTACTGAACTTTGGTAAGAACCCCAAGTCGTGATATCTTCTCTTGGCCTACTTCCATCCCTCTGGACTCAGTTCTGTGGTATCCTTGACAACCAGAAGTCTCAAACTCATACTATCCATGAAGAACAATAAACAGCCTTCAGCCAGCAGAGGTACAGAGCATATCTGAAGGGATCAAAAAGACCCATTCCTAAGGCACTGTATCTATCTGGTGTGCCTCACAGCTTTGTGGATAAAGCTCAATCCACAAGGGTATTTTTCTTCCATATAACTTGACTCAGGGCTGCATGGAAAAATGCCACATCAGAGGCATTTACCAAGAATAATTAACTATCTGCTTTTCTCTAACCCCACATACGATTAAAGCTGTAATATCAGTTAAGGCAAGAAAAGACAATTTATTTTTAAAGTATCTAGGCAACACAACTTCCATTTGGGGGCTTTGCAAAGCTCTAGCTTCGTTGTGGGCTTTTCAAGGGCTCCGTACTTGCTCAGTAGAAACCCAACAGGCTTGGAATGTCTCAGTCAGGAAGGTGCTTGCCTTCTATCCCGAGGACCTGAGTTTACCTCAAGGACCCTCAAGGAGGTCTACTTGCAGCCACAGCACTGGGGAAGCAGAGATAGGCACATCTCTAGGGCTCATTGGCCACCCAGTGTAGCCTACTTGGCAAGCTTTAGGCTAGTGAGAAACATTGCCACAGAGAGAGAGAGAGAGAGAGAGAGAGAGAGAGAGAGAGAGAGAGAGAGAGAGAGAGATCCAAAAGAGTCCCCAGTGACTTATGTCCAGTTACTCTTAAGAGATTGCACAAGCAAGAAATAAAGGCTAGGGAAGACTTGTAAATGGCCATGCATTGGAAGTGTGCCCCAACACACGGACAAAGTGTTGAAAGTGGCTCAATTGCTTGAAAATCCCCAGCAAATTATTATCTGACTGCTAAGCTAACCAAGCAGAGAGGTCAACAGTCACACATGACGGATAATTCAAGCTTTATAGAAAACAAACACAAAACAGCTGTAGTGGCACATCTGGGAAGAGAAGAGGATCCTGAGCCCAGAGCTGCTTCATTGTTACATAAATTGTAACAGTTTTCAATAAAGTATCACCGACATGAAAAGGAACAGTAAAGTGTAACTCCTACTTAGAAAAAAATGCAACCAAAAGGAAACAACCCTAAGGGGACCCAGCTGTGGGACTCAGTAGACAAAGCTGAAGGCAGCCATCCTGCATGTTGAAGAATAAAAACCAAATCTTATTTTGTAAACTTGCCACTCCCTTTCCAGTGTACCATCCTACCTGGGCTGTGACAACGGCTACTGTGCCTAGTCACACTTGCTCCTTATGGCTTCTTCGCTGTGCAACAACATGGAGGGCTGCTGACTGCAGATGTCACCATTCCTATGAAGAATCTCAAACCGTGTTCATAGCGCAGGGGTCACTTCTATGACAGACTCTGATTGTTCTCCAATCACACTCCTGGTTTATTGCTTCTCAGGTTCACCAAACTCCTGCCTTAGCCTTTTGTTTCTTTCAGCCCTTCCTTCTCTAGACCATAAGCTTAGGGAGATGAACACGCTGGTCTTTTACACCATGTAAAAAACCATGCTTCTTGCTCATGCTTCTTGCATAGCCAGTTCACAGTGGACACTGAGGTTTCTCCTAAATTATGACTATAGACTAGGCAGGTATAATGATTATACTTGAGTATGCAGTTTATTTGGATGATAATTATAGAGGCCTTACATCTGTCATGCATGGTATCATTCATCCCCAGGGTTGGCACATTATAAAGTGTCTCTGGAGCATGGGAAACATGAGGACTTGAGTTTGAGGTCCACAAGTTACATAAGGAAGCTTAATGTGTTGGGGGTTTGTTTGCAATCCTAGCTCCAGGGAGGTGGAGACAGCAGGATCCCTGGGGGATGCTGCCCAGGTGATCTGTCTCACTCAGTGGGGTCCATCTGATTCTTAAACAAGGCTACACTAATTCTGGGAAACTCTCCTCAAAACCTAAGATATAAAAATGATCTTTGAGGGGCTGCTATGACTCAGGTTAAGGGCACTGGTCACTGTTCAAGAAGTCCAGAGTTCAATTCTAGCAATCACATGGTAGCTCACAACCTTTTATAATGTGATCTGATATTCTCTTCTCAAACTTAGGTGTACATGTACATACAACACTCATATACATTAAATGAATATATTTTTAAAAAATGACCTTTGAACAGTTACCAGGCAACCCTTTCCATGAGCCCAGAGCCCCAAAGATAATACTATTGTGCCAGTGTCAAAATAAAATTAGATAAAGGCTTACCCATGGGGGAAAATTGACAGCAACACATAGAGACACTATGAAAGAAGGTGCTACAAACCACTCCTGTTCAACTCCTCTGTGGCTTAGTAACTCACTATCTAAAAGTCCAAATAGGTCAGGCACGGTGGCACATGCCTTTAATTTCAGAACCTAGGAGGCAGAGGCAGGTGAATCTTTGTGAGTTTGAAGCCAGCTGCTCTAGCTGGAGAGTGCAAGGTAAGGCCCTATTTGAAAAGAAAAGAAGAAGAAGAAGAGGAAGAGGAAGAGGTAGAAGAAGAAGAAGAGGAGAAGAAGAAGCAGAAGCAGAAGCAGAAGCAGAAGCAGAAGCAGAAGTAGAAGCAGAAGAAATAAAGAAAGGTAGAAGAGCCAGGATTTTGATTTTCTTCCTCTCTGTCATCTTTGACACCCCGTTGCTGAGCCAGGATGAACAGGACTGAAAGATAAACACAAAATGTCTTGTCTTGGCCCTGTGGTCACAGAGATAAATTTAACAATTTAAACTGACCTCAGGGCCCATGTGTGGGATAATCATGCTCACAGATGACCCAGCGATTCCTAACCCATTTCTGAATCTCTGCCCACTGACATCCCTATCTCTTGGCACAGTGCATACTTATTTCCCTCATACCTGTAGCCAGAGACAATGATTATATTATTCATAAGATATTTTTACCTGAAGTGATAAGTCACACAGCTTTCATTATTACTTCCTAATCTTTTTTTTAAATTGGCTCCTTCCTTTGTAGCTCTAGGACCAGCCTTAATTTTTATATTAAAAATTGTCTTTTCTACACAAAGTTGTCTATTCAGAGGCTGATATATATAGAGAGAGCACAGTAGGATGAACAGTGGAGATTTTAGAAAGGGAGCCTCCATCCCTTTTGTAAGTCAATAGAAGCAGGTAGGAGATGTCCCACTACCTCTTTAGAGGCAGAGTCTCAGGCCTTTCCCTTGCCTGCAAACTTCTCTGAGCAGAACCCTCCTCAGGGGATGTTCTCCTATGCTCAGACTTTTGTGTTAACTGATGAGCATCCTTTCTGGAACCCAAAGTCTGTGGAAAAGCAGCTTTTCTTGGTAGCATGTCTCTATGCTGTAGAGGCTGATGTGTTTTGCAGTTCTTCTGTGGAAAAGTGAGTGGCAGGTTTTCTGTGAGACAACTCTCTGCTAATTTAATTGGGTGCTCTCTGATAAAGGTCTGGCCACAGGATTCCTCTAGATGCTTTCTAAGAGGAGAGTGAAGGCCATGCACCTCCTGGAGTTCAAATACAACTGAACTGCTATTGCTGCCTTACCTTGATGGAGGTGAGCCACACTCAGAGGAGTCTCAGCTGTCATATGTCCACATATTATGTGACACCTTGTGCACTTGTGGCTGAGAACCAAGTTGTTTTCCTCATGGAGAGAAACCAAAGTTCCAAGGTTTTATCCCAACTTTTTCCCCTTGGCTTTCAGGATTGTTTTGCAAATGGAGTATCACAGAAAAGCAGAAAGCATCTAGTCCCACAGTCCTTGGTGGTTCAGACTCCACAGCATGATGATGCAGCCTAAAGTGTGCTGCCTTAAAGGAACTGTTGATTTATTTGGTATTTATGCCATATTTATTGACTGATGTATAGTCACCTGCATGGTGCTGGGGTTTACAAAGATTTTTTCTTTGAAAAAAATTATTATTGAGAATTTTATACAATATGCTTTGATCATATTCTGTGGGGCTATAGACTGTGCCAGACAGCCTGGCCCTCTGGTTGAGCACAGGCTTAACCATGGGCGACCCAGTAGGGTTTACCCTACAAGGGACCGGAAAACGTTTTTGCCAACAATCCCGGGAGGCCCTTGGCTTCTGTCAAACAGCTATACCCCCCACAGCCACCTGTAGAGAGGTCTGTTATATGAGGTCTGTCATGTAGAAGTAACACCAAGCTCTCCCACTTGCAGATAAGGTATCCTTAAACTCTCAGACAAGCCCCTCCTCAGGTAGAGGCGTGGCCACGCCCCCAAGCCCTGCCACAGGTAGAGGTGTGGCCACGCAGCCCCAAGCCATCCTCTTGTTAATGAGACACCTAGAGACTTAGCCACACCCCTTCCCAGCTACTATATCTGCCTCACCCCTCCCAGAGATTGTGGGGCGTGGGGGTGGTTATGATCTCATCCACACCATGCAAATCAATGCCAATAAAAGCCTTGGAATTATGGACTGTCTCTTTTCATCTTGACCTGCCATGGTAAGTGAGGGACCTGGCCTTTGATTAAGGAGCCGTGCCTAATCTCTCACCGAGGGTGTCTCAGCGCTTCCAGATAGCACCCATTCACCTAAGTCGAAGCAGCTAGCAGCACCCCAAGCTGCCAAACCCAGCCCCGGCAGGAACCCCAGCTGCACTCCTGCTAGCTCATCTGCTGCACCCAGTGGCATCTGCAGTGCCCCAGGCTAGCGAACCCATGGAGCCGGCTGTTGCACATTCCCTGGGAATGGCCCCCTCCCCCACCCACAGTCAGTGTCTTGGTGGCTTCCCATAGCTCCCACCTGCCCGTCAAGCTGTGGGTAGAGGTGCATGGCCACTTCCTACATGTCTTGTCCCTCCCAGAGCCACATTGCTTGGGGCAAACACGTGGGGCTTCACTCTCCACCGTGCTGGTTTGGTCCCACAGTATTCTTTCTCTTCTTCCAACTCATCCCAATGGCAATTTAATACAGGTATGTAGTGTACACACATTCCAAATATCGCATACATGTCTAGTACTCTTCTTTTCTCTAATCAGTTTCACTTCTTTCAAGTCATATATGCACACAAGACTTTATGTATGGATATAAACTTCAGTGTCAATGAAGGTGAGAAAGATGTTACAGACAGTCCATCGGAGAAGACCACTCAGCCAAAGTACATAAGCAATTGAAAGTCTTTATTCAAGCTGGCTGCGATTACACTCAGAGGTATCTGGGTCCCATGTATAGCCTTGAACATTTAGAGCAAGGGGCTTTTAAAGGCAAAAAGCAAATCCTATTGTCTTGCTAGGCAGCTGCAGGGTGGGGTTGAGAGGAGGTTTTGTGCAAGCAAGCAGTTTAACAGAAGCTAAGATAAGCAGTTAGCTGGAGGGGAGATCTACACAAGCAAGCAGTTTAACAGAAATCAGGATAAATTAGGCAAGGCATCTTGACCTCAGGTTCCCTGAATGGGATTCAATAATTTTCCATGAGATTTTCCATCAGGGAGGTCAAATTCTAAAACTAAAATGGCTTCAGCAAGAATTCAAGATGGAAGAACTTCTGTACTGTGTTGCCCTGTCACAAACAGGCTCTACTTGTGTAACTGAGACTGACTGAAGTCATTTAATATGAAAATATCTAGTTGCTCTGTTTTCCTGAAAACAGCATAATTTCATTCCTTTTGCCTTTTATTCTTGACCAGCCGTCCCTTCAGTTTCCTCAGTCATTGCCCATGCTCCTGCAGCTGTTACAACTCTTTCACACAGGAGAATGTAAATACAGTTTCCTGCTATTATTCCAAACAAATGCCCAAGAACATAATTTACATATTAACTGAGAGACCCATCCTACCCAAAGCCCAAGGAATATGGCAGTACAGAGGTAGTGATGCAGCCTATAGAGCAAAGACAGTAGTGAAGTTCCTAGATTTTCCTGACTTACTGTGCTCCTGAGCATGCTCAGCTTCCTCCTTCAAGAAAATTCTTATCTGTCATCCTGTAAGGATTCTGGCTGCCTGATCAGTAGATCTCTTGCTTCTAGCAATGAGATCAGCAACATGCAGGGGACCCATGTGGACAAAGTCTATGGTCATCAGTCCTCATTGTCACACATAGCCACAGTCCAGGACTCCAAGGGCCATGCAGCTGTCGAGGAGAGAAACTGTGTGCCACCCCATGGAGCCAGCTACCCTTTCCCTGTCTGTCTTTAAGCTTCATAGACAGGGAACAGACGTTTGTTTTATTTGTAAGCTTCCCACAGGTATGGATCCATGCCTTCCTTATGCAAAGTGAGGCATACTCTTTGTCGAATAGTGAGGTTCTTCCTTTTTCCTAGGGGAGCCCATCGTTATTATTCTGAGGGATACCCAGTGATTTTTGGAGCCCCTGGACTTCCCAGAGCATCTCCAGCCATTCTAGGGATCTGCATTTCCTCCCAGAGTGAATACTACAAGGCGATCTGCTCACACTCCCTTTCTAGATATTCATTTCATTTTGCTCTTTGGACATATCTGTCTGTAAATATTTTTGGGAGATGGTCTTTGACATTGCAGTGTCTTCAGGGTGTGGGATTATCATCTTGAGGTGTGGACATGCCACTTTGAAGAGCCAGAGGTGACATTACTGTGATCCAGACATTGCCTTTGTGCAGTCTCTCACAGTAAGAATTTAGTGAGCATGTGCTTGTTACATTTCCTGTTAGAACTAAAGAGGAAAGATGGCAGCCAATCTTAGCAGAGTGCCCAACAGGTATTCTAGGCTCAATAAAATGAGCTGTGATTCATATTTGCTATTATTTTGTATTGTAAAAAAAAAAAAAAACAATTAAACAAACCACAATTTTAATTCTAAGAGAGTTTTGTCACAATGCCAAAGCTTTGAAATAGTTTTGTCTCTTTGCTGATAATTGTGAATTTGGATATTGAAGCTATTGTAGTGCAAAAACACAAACAGGACTAATACAATTATCATTTTTTTGCATTTTGGCTCATGTTAGGATGAAAGACATAAATGAAATAAAGTATTCCCTAAGCATAATAGCAAAGCCAATTGAAAACATAGAAAGTTATGCATTAGTGTTCACAGGTACAAGCTTACTTAGCTGTAACAGGAAAACAAATCTTGAAAGGTGACTGGGAAAAAATGTGGACCTGCACTTACTCTCCATGTCTAATGCTGGATTTAATGGTTATTAAGAAGGGAAGGTGACATAGTTTATTTACTTTTTATTCACACTACGTCCAATCACAGTCCTCTCCCTCCTCTCCTCCCAGTCCTACCCTGACAAATCTCTCCCCTACTCCCCCATCCCCTTTTCCTCAGAGAAGGGGAAGCCCTCCTTTGGGTACCACCGCACCCTGGGACATCAAGTTCCAGCAGGACTAAGTACCTCTTCGCCCACTAAGGCCCAACCAGGCAGTTCAGAGAAACCAACGCAGGCAATGGAATTGGAGACAGCCCCTGCTCCAATTGTTGGTGGACCCACATGATGACAAATTGTGGGGAGAAAAGCCTGGACGCTTTGGTATGTTGCGTTTAATTATAGTAATTAAGAAAAATTTCCTTCTTGATTTCTTTGAAGAGCTATTGATTATCAGCTATAAGTTCTTTAGTCTCTACAAGGTTGTCTATGTTCTAGGATTTCTATTGCTATTAATATGTATTATTATTATTACATTGTGATAGGATATAAAGTATTATTCCATTTTTTTTCTGTATTTGTGTAGACTTGCTTTGTGTCCTTCAAGATGATCTATTTGGGAGAAAGTTTTGTGGGTTGCTAACAAGAATGTGTCTTCTACAGCATTTAGATAAAATACTCTGGAGAGATATGTTAAGTCCATTTGATGTATGATGCCATTCAAGTCTCATAGATTTCTGTTTATATTTTTATGGAAAGACTGGCCAATTCACGAGATTATGGTTTTAAAGGCAACTGCTACTATTGTGCTAGTTATGTGATTCTACATTGACTAGTATGTTTTATGAAATTTAGAGCACTTGTTTGTGTTTGAACATGTATTTAGAATCATAATGTCATCTTAATGTATTATGTCCCCTTAATTATCATGAAATGACTATCTTTATATTTTTTCACTGCTTTTGATTTTATGTCTATCATGTCAGATATTAAAAGAGTGACAACTAAAAGAGGAAGAAGGGAAGGTTTGATGCTAGTATTTATTTACATACTGAGTTTTTTGAGGATGGCTGTAAAATTGACATCATACTGTACTGGTGTGTGAAAGCAAGCTGTGCTTTTATCTGTTTGTATTACCTACGGTTTGAACTTGCTATTGTGAGTGGAAATAGACCTTGTGAAATGTAATCAATAGTGGGTCACCCTCCCTGAAGCCATGGTTTCTTCAGATAAGTATGACCGTGAAGGTCTCACTGAGGAAATGCAGGGATTCTGCCATCCAGGTGCCACTGACAGCTGCAGCACAGGAAGTGATTCGGAGGGTTTGTTGTCTTTTGCTTTAAGACACAGAAAAAGAACGTGATGTGGTTTCAAGGATTAGTGTGAACAGTTCTTAGTCCTGATCTCCAAACAAAACCACTAAATGTTAACTATCAACAGGACACAGAGAGAGAGAGAGAGAGAGAGAGAGAGAGAGAGAGAGAGAGAGAG
>JADRCH010000107.1:1348212-1360812 GCA_019843965.1 Rhynchomys soricoides | reverse complement strand
CACACACACACACACACACACACACACACACACACACACACACACACACACTGCAAGGCTCCTTTCCTCTTCTGCAGCTGCTACATTTTCTGTAGGCACAAAGAAAATTTTACTTAGGCTCTCTCAACATTTCTGTTGGTAAAACATACTAACTTTTAAAGCGTGTAAATTACACCATGTAATCTTTTATCAAAAAATATCATGATGCCTTTGTCTAAAGATTGCATTGTCCAAAGATTGCAACTTCAATGGATTTCAATCAAACAAATAAAGTCAGGAATTAGCTAGATTTCATTTCTAAATTATAGGATAACATCTAACAAAAGAAAGGAAACTATTCGGTACTTGTAGAAAACCAATACCGATCTTTGGGGTGTTTTAAATTACATTTAGCTGCTCCTTTATTGAATTTCATCCCCAGAGAATTGTTCACATGTAATGACATTGGCAGTGCACAATCAACATGATCCAGTTACACTCTATTAGAACAGTACCTGGGTACAGTAACCTTTGAGAAAGATGTTTAGCAACCGGGGCTAAAATTAAAGATCAAAACAAAACAACAAAAAATGAGACAACCCAAACCCAAACAAACTTAGGGTAAATTAAATTCATTTAATGTGAATTGTTTGCATTCCTAAGTCTCCAGTTGAATTATTTTTGGCTCTCAGCTTACCCTGGACATTCACCATTAACATCACTTGCTTGCTTTAGATTCTATGGTGCCAGTCCCAGCACAGATCAATTCAATGAAATCCTTAGAGCCTACTGGAAATGCTCGCTCCAATATGAGTGTCGAGGCCTGCATCCAATTCACATGTAGGAATCTTGAGTGGGAGGTGCTGAGCTCATATGGGCATCAAGCTTAGGAATGAGATTTCTGACCTGACACAAGATCCTAAAGCTCACAATTCTTCTTCTAGGTGTGGACACGGCGAGGAAGCAGTCTTCAGTGAACTGGGATTCTGGCCTGGGATTCTGGTCAATTGGATCTTGGAGTTCCCACTTTTCCAGAACCAATAAATAAGTGTCCTCTGGTTGTAAAGTCAATCCATGGACTTAGTTATAGCAGCACAAACACACAACAATAGCTGTGTAGACCTAGGAAAGAGTAATAGACACATTCTCTCCATTTGGTTAACTCAAATCTAGTTATTACATATTCAAGACACAAAAATAGACTCTAAGGGATAGAGAATGAAAAAATAGCCATGAGGGAACCAGAGGTCTAAAGATTGGTTCAGCATGAGTTTTCGTTGAAAGCTGGGTGGGATTCCAGACATGGTAGTGCAGGTGATGGGAGCTGAGGAGGTCACAACATGAAACCAAGCTTCTTGCCAAACAAAGCATGAGAAAGGCAGCACCACAAACCAGACACCCTCCATTCCACCTGTGTCCAGGGTCACAGAAGTTCAAGGAGTAGAGGATCCCTGCCTTTCAGGTTGTGACAAAGTAACAGTCACCTGCCACACTATATGTAGTTGGAAGGGGCGATCCTTAGGAGAGTTAAAACGTTGCCACTGCTAGCCATGCCGATCCGATCTTCCTGTCATTCAGTGATGCCACGTGGATAGAGTTAACCCCTACCCCACCCATCCAGGTGCCAGGGGAGAAGTTACTGGAGACTGACTCACCTTATTCCTGTGTTGATACTGTGGTGACTAGGGGTCCACCCTCTATTGTCAATTGAAGCCTCAAGAGACACTCAGACTTCTTCTTAGATGGTAGTGGTGAGGGATAGTGAATAGTCTCCCTATTATAACTCCAGCATCTGATATGTCCAGACCACAGGGAAAACTCACCCATGCTACCAAAGGCCTTTCAAAACAAAGGTGAAGAAAGGCATACTAACACCAGGATGGCAGAGGCCAGAATGGTCTACCGCATGCTTCATGGCTATCCTCAAGTAAGGTGAGTTCATGGTAGTGATGGAGAAACAGTGCTTATCACTGGCTTCTGTTTTCACAGTTTCTTTTGTCAATTCTTTATGACAGGACCACATGTATGTGAATATGTGAACTTGCATGACTTGAGAAACACTAACTAAACACATGCATTTTCTCTGGCAGGTCAAACAGGCTCCATTTAGGATTTTGCCCTTGAAGCATTTCAGACAATGCTAGGATTTAAACTGATTAAGGTGTAGTTGAAGTACCCTTCAGTATTAATTTATATTATGTAACAGGTCAGCAAGTGCTTTTGGATGATAAAACTCTTAATGGAGCAATAATCATAAAAAGTTACCATATTATTAAATGTTTTGATAATAATTAGTAATAATTAGTATTAATTGTATTTATCTGAATCTCTGAGCTGTTTGCACAGCTCCCATTGTACATGCTCAAAATGTGTTTCTAAAAAGTTGTTACTTTTGATGTGTCTCTTTACCTTACAATGTACTAGAGTATTACTGGTATCCTTTTGAAGGAAGTCAGCTGGCATGTCACAAGTGAACTGCCTATTGCTGTTACCAAAGTGACGTCAGAGAAATCCCCAAGGTGCTCAGTTGTATATGCTGTTGACAGCACGCTTAATTAAACAACTTAAAACCAAGGTTAAGAACCAGCGAATTATTTACCTGAATCCTAGTCATAAAATTTCCAATTCCAGAAAGATAGCTTCAGCTTACCCATTCTTAGCCTCTAGACTTAATCAGCACCTTCCCATCATTATCTAAGGACTCTTTTCAGATGCTGTTAACATGGAAAGCTAGCTTCTCTCCCCTTCAATAGTTTGCCGAGTGTCCAGTGGGAACTTACTGTGTTGGCAAGGGAGGTAACTAGAGAAAATATGATAATCTCTTGCTTTGGGCCGTGATTTTAAGTAGTTATGTTTGTACAATCGGTGCTTTAAGAATTACACAAAACCAAATGTTTAGTTAGTTAGTTTGTTTGTTTTAAGCCAAGCATCTGGTTTCTAAAATGAAGAATTTATTCGAAACAACCTAGAATTTTCCTGTTGCAAAGTTGTATTGAATATGCTTATATTTTTAAAAGTTTAAAGTAATTAATGATAAATAGTTTGGTTGGCATAGTTCTATTTCCCAAATCACAGTCTTGAAACCAGTAATATGCTGAGAATAAAACCATGTGGTGCTGTGGTGCCCTTCCTTTTCCTTTGTCCAGCCTCAGTTCAGCCTGGCTGTGCAGTGCAGTGTGTCCTCAGTGTAGGAAACAGCAGAAGATATTTGTTTCATTTGTCTGAGCTCTAATGTGCCCGACAATGACCACTGTGCATTCTGAGTATTTCAAGGATATTTTACTGGAGCTTTTACCAACATGTTTGGTCTCTCATGTGAAGAATGTGGCTTCGTCTGATATGTTTCATCCTCAATTGTCTAATGTTGAAGTTGTTCTTAGCACTATGTGTTAGAAATGATTTCAAAATACTGTATATATCTATACAGAACTTAACATTTTGCACAAAGCTTATCAAATATATTTTAAGGAAAAAAATAAAGCATGAGTTCTGTTAAGATTTAAAAAATGAAATTGTTATATTTTTACAAAAACATGTTTCATAGTGGAAATATTTTTGAGAAGAGTAGCTGAGTCTAATGATTTAGGGAAATGCTTGCTTTAGGTTGAAGTTCAATTTACACAAGAATTGGGAGTTGATTTATCAAGTACAATAAACTCAGCCACTTGATAAGCTGGCTATGACATTGATGGGGGCAGCCATAGACTATGAAAGGAAAAGGGCTTAAAGCTCTTTTATAATATTAATGATCCCATTTCAGAATAGATTGCCAACATTGGTGCCTTTAAGAATACTTTGAATGGACTCCAGCCAAGGAAGCTGGTAGGCTCTCTTCAGATCTTCCACTATCTCTCCTCCCAAATCCAATCACTCAGTCTCATCCCTACCTCTGCAAAAGACCACTTGTTGCAGACTCCCTTCACACTTCCAGATCCCATTTCTAGCCAACAACATAGACATCCTCCAAACTCCCTCCCCCTCATTCATTGCTTTATCTCAGATCCCAAGACAACAGGCATTCCCTGGGAACCCACATGCCACTTCTACTCACTGCAGATCCTCACCTCTCCCCCATGCCTCCAAGTCCACCCCATTCTCATCCCCAGCTTTGTAGCAGATCACCTGCTGTGGTCTCCCCTCACTCTCCCGAATTCATTCCCAAGGGACTAAGTATATCCTGATGGACAACCCTGCTCTCCTCCATCCCGTGGATCCCCACACTGACCCTGTTTTAGCCCATCCCCATTCCTAAGTGTCATCTCCCAATACCTAGGAACACATTTTACCTGGAACTCTCAGTGGCCACCCCTATCAGGATCCCAGAAGAATTTCCTACCAGCAACACGCAAGCACCACACTCTCCTAAGAACCAAAGAGGTCAACAGAAAGCAAGGAACAAAGCACCTATTCAACGAAGATAAGACTGGATATCAGCACCTGGAATTACAACCTTCCCAAACCTACATGCCTAGAAAACCCACAATCAAAGCAGCCAGGACAATACGTCTCCCATGGAGCCCTGCAACCCTATCACAGCAGGCCCTGAATACTGTGACATAGCTGAAGCACAGGAAAAAGGTCTCCTTACACATCTTTAATTCCATCACTCAGGAGACAGAGGCAAACAGATCTCTGTGAGTTTGAGACCAGACTGGCTGGTCTACAGAGTGAGTTCCAGGACATCCAGGGCTACACAGAGAAACCCTGTCTTGAAAAATCAGAAAAAGAAAAAAAGGAGAGAAAGAGAGAGAGAGAGAGAAGAAAATAGCCCTTATGCATGTGATAGAGGAAACAAACAAACAAACAAAAAGCAAATAAATCCTTTAAAAAATCTATGAAAACACAAACAGTGAAAGGAAATGAATAAAAACAGCTCCAAACTAAAAGAAACTTGGAAATGAAAAAATTTAGAACATGAATCTCAGAGGAAAATCCCACTAATAGAATACAAGAGATAGAAAAAAAAAAATCTCAGGCATTGAAGATATTGTAGTCAAAGAAAATGTTAAATCTAAAAAATCCTGTCACAAAACATCCAGGAAATGTGAGGCACTAAGTCCAAATCTAAGAATAATAAAGCAGAAACCCAGGGGAAAGGCACAAGATATTTTTAACAAAATCAAAAAAGAAAATTTCCCAACCTAAGGAGATGCCTATCAAGATACAAGAAGCATATGGAACACTGAGTAGTCTGGAAAAAGAGAGAGAAAGAGAGAGAGAGAGAGCTTTCCCCAGCACAAAATAACCAAAACATCAAACATACAGAACAAAGAAAGAATATTAAAAGCTGTAAAGGGAAAAGGTCAAGTACTGTATAAATGCAGATCTATTAGAATTATACCTGACTTCCAAATGGATACTCTAAAAGCCAGAAAGATCTGGACAGATGTGCTGCAGGATGCCAGGTAATACTACTATACCCGCCAAAACTCAATCACAATAGATAGGGCAAATAAAGCATTCCATGATAAAACCAAATTCAAGCAATATCCATCTACAAATCCAGCCCGTAGTAGGTGCTAGAAAGAAAACTCCAACCTAAAGAAGTTTACTATACATAAGAAAATACAAGAATAAGTATCCCAGAGAAGCAAATCAAATGAAAGGAAATACACACACACACACACACACATATACAGACACAGTCAGACATACACATGGACAGACAGACACACACTCTATCACCAACAGCACCAACACCAACAGCATAACAGGAATCAACAAACACTGCTCATTGACATCTCTCAACACCAATGATCTCAATTCCCCAGTAAAAAGACAAAGACTAACAGAAAGGATTTGAAGACAGAATCTATCCTTTTGTTGCATCCAAGAAAGAACTGAGATGTCCCCAACAGATGAATGGAATAAAGAAAACGCAGTTCATTTACAGTGGAGTATTACTCAGCCGTTAAGAGAACAAAACCATGACATTTGCAGGTAATGGATGGAACTAGAAAAAAATAATTATCTCAACCACCGTGACATATCCCAAGGACATTACATTATGAACCTCATGGGTTAGGTAATGAAATGGGGGGGGGGCAGATTTCCCTAGGAAAGGTAAATACAATTGATAGTGATGGAGAAACAAAAGGGGAGAAGCCAGAATGGGAGAATCAAGCAGGGAGAGGGAGGGGAAGAGGAATGAGGGAGGAAATACATGGAGAGACAGCCAAAATAAAAGACCATTTGAGGGAGACGATGGAAAACCAATATACTAGAAGCTTCCTAAAATAAACACATATATGAAAGCAATCTAAATGAAATTGTCAAAAAACGAGGGAGACAGAGCCCCAAATAAACAACTTATCACGATTGAAGCTTCCAATCCTGGGAATGGCTTACATTTAATTGACTCAATGGCCCAAGGGTCCCATGGAAATCCCAAACAATCCAGGCCGTCACCAAAACTATAGATTGCTCTCTACTAACTGATCGCAAGGTACCATTTTTAAAGACAACACCCACTTTACTCATTCAGCTTGGAGAAGTTGAGCTGGTGCTAGAACCTTCACACCCCTGTGAAGTCTCTTCAGTCAGGAGAGTACTCTGCGTGGTAACATAGGAGAAATGTAGACCCCAGCACAGTCACAAGACCCTGGATCCACAATGGTGTCCTGCCTGTAAGACATGCTAGGGCAATGGTGGAACAAAATTTGTGGGGGTAACCAACCAGTATCTGATTTCACTTAAGATCCACTCCAGGAGATGGAACCAATATGAGGCAATGCTTGAGTGGTGAACAATTTGAAATTAGATAGGCCGGGGACCTAGGGTAAAACCAGACACTACTCTTCCAAAAACTGAAATCAAAACAACAACAAAACATGTAGCAATAAAATGACTCCTAATGACATTCTGCTAAACTATAGATCACTGCCTTGGTTAGCTATCATCAGAAATGTTTCCTCCTGCAGCAGATAAAACCAAAACAAAGCAGCAACAGGCACTAAGTAGGAAATAATCAGCCCTAAATGGGATGTCCTCACCAACCCCCCCCCCCATGCTTAAGGAATCCTTTAAGGGAGGAGGCAGAACTAGTGGAAGAGCCAGAGGGGGTGGAGGACACCCGGAGAACAAGGCTCCTAATTGACATGACCCACGCACATGTAAACTCACGTACTGAGGCAGCATGCACAGAGCTGAAGGGAGAAGCGGACACATACCCCATCCCTAACCTAGAAACCATCTACAATTGACAGCTACTTGCAAATGAAAGTTTACTTTTCTCCACGGGATTCACACCAGAAAACAAACTACTCCTAAGGGGAGGTTTTGTTCCAGCGGGGGATGTGGACTCCAATAGAAACCAAGCTAAAGAGCACCCAGGAAGGTTAATGCCTAACAGTGCCATGTCAGGGCTTTTCTCTTTAAAAATAATTATCTTATTATTTTTAGTTTATTTCATTTTATTTATATTTTCTTTTCTTCTTTCCCTTTACCCTCTGGTTCCTTTGCGTATGCAGCATGGCTTCCATTTTAGTGCTTCTTATGGTATTCCAAGAGAGCAAACAAATGGGGCTCCGTTTCCTGTGCTTTCTCTTGGGCTCTTTCCCCTCCGTTTGTTTGTTTTGTTCAATTTCAGTTTGTGAGTTTTTGTTTTCTCTTATTATATATTTCATTATTTAAAAACATAAAAAAGAAGAACCCTGGGTACACAAGAAATTGAAATTGTAGCACGCTGTGCCATACAGGACAGGCCGTTCAGAGGCAGAACTGAGGCAGATGGTGCCTGTTGAGTACCGTTGTTTGTTTGTTTGATGCTTGTTCTTTTTGATAGTTTGAACTGTTAGTTTAAAATAAAACATTTTAAAATGTTAGTTTAAAATAAACAAAAAAAGAGAGAAAAGGAAGGAAGGAAAGAAAGGCTGGCTATCGTAAAAATACTTCTGTAGGCAGGCTAACAAGACGGTTTAGTAGATATGGGAGCTTGCTGCCAAGTGTGATGACCTTTGTTCAATTCCCAGAAGCCCCATGGAGGGGGAGGGGGAGAACTGACTTCAGCTAAAATGTAGCTACTTACAGTTTCCACAAATACATCATAGATTAGAACTTAAGTTGTTTTAAACCTTATAAAAGACAAGGTATTTTTATCTGTGTGTGTATGTGTGTGTGTTTGTGAGTGTGTGTGTGTATGTGTGTCTGCTCATCTGTGTGATACTCAAGGAAGCCAGAAGGGGGTGTCAGATTCTCTGCAACTGGTACTTCAGGCAGTTGTGAGAAACCAGATTTCTGCTTGGAACCACCCTTGGTTTCTCTGCAAGAGCAGCTGGAGTGAGCTCTTGATTGCTGCCCCACCTCTCCAGCCCAGAATTTATCCTCCTGCCTAGAGTAAATGGATGTCATAGAGTCTAATGAACTTAGTATCTCCAGCCTTCCTGGGTCCTTTTCTGTTGCCCACTGTCCCCTTTGACTAATCTTCAGGACCTCTCAACTCCTGTCTTCACATGGCCCGGTGCCTTTGGCTGTGGGCTGCATCTTTTGTTAGATGTAATCCATAGACACAAGTGCAGCTTACTGTAGTTCTCCAGAGATAACTGTGTTTACTCCTCGCAGGGATCAGGTCTCAGACACCCCTCAGATCATTGCTCCTTTTCTACCTTGTCCTGGCCACATGACTCTTATAGGACCATGACTCTTATAGGACCATGACTCTTATAGGACCATGACTCTTATAGGACCATGACTCTTATAGGACCATGACTCTTATAGGACCAATGGTCTGTGAAGGTTAGAGTCTGGCGTGTTGTCTCTCAGGGAGCAGGTCTTTGGAACTCTAGGAGGTCAAGGTGAGCAGTGACATAAGAGGCTAGTTCCTGCTTCTGATGTGCCTCGGGCTCCACCTCTGTTCCATGAATACTGTGCAGGCACTAGACTCACTTCAGAATCTCAGATATGTCTTCCAATTCAGCCTAGACTCCCAGAACAGGAGCAGACCTACATTCCTGTGCCATCTAAGGTACATATCTAGTATTTGAGGTTTCTGTTGTTAATACACTGTGTCTGACTTCCCCGGTTCTACTGCTTGAGGGCTGATCTGAATTACCTAGCTTTCATTACTCAGAATGCAAATTTGAATTTTATTCTTTAATAAAGCATGCACAACGTAGGCATGCGGAGAGAAATAATTGACAACGGGACAGTTCAGCAATTTTAATTTATTTTTTTCTAGATTGATTGATATCACAATAGGACTGATTATGTATAAGCCTCAGGCAAAATGCCTTCAAATCAACATGCGCTTCGTCTGAGAAACTGGAGGGAGAGGCCATGAGCTGGCCAAAGCCTTCCTATCTTACAATGTCCTATTTACCTATCTGTCTAGTTTTGCCACAAACCCATGGAATCGTTGGGAAAACCCTGTCTATATCCAAAAGTAAGGAACAGGAGTTACTTCTCAGTTCCGTAACGGAGTGTAGTATATACTAACGGCCTCTCAGGCTACCTCGCTCAGTAATGACCCCACTTCCAGATTTGTGAAACACAGCTGGCTTCTTTCCCCTCATGCTCAACCATATTCAATACTAAATAAGATTACTACCTTTCTCAATATTGTACTCAGGATCTGGTTGGATACATACCACACGCTTGATGCCAAGGTATTTTTCTTTTTATTGTTCAGTAATAGCCGGGAAAATGAAGGCCTGGCTGGGCTAGCCCATATGGGCAGGTTGTGTGAAGCATTAGGAAGGAAGGGATAGGAGCAGCTGGAGAGGAGCTCATGGCTTGCTGAAGAAGTGCAGGCAGACATCCAAAGCGAGCGAGCGAGCAGGAGGCATGCAGAACCGCAGATAGGCTTCTTTCAACCAATTGCTACATCCGTGTTACCTTCAATTCACTTAAGCTGTTCAGGACATTCAAGTTTCGGTCAGTTGTTTCTCTCAAAAAAGTCTCTGGCCAAGTCTCGTGGCTTTTCTTGTGGCACCTTTGTTTTCTTTCTTACTCAAAAAATTTTTTTTTCCCCAGTCTATTCAGCAAGTTCAAGGAACTTTGAATTTGAGAAGCTGGCTAACCACCAACATATTTCAGAAGTGTGCCTGCCCACAGAAACACAGGAAAATGTAGTGTTTTCCTCACTGGAATTCCAGATGGATTTATCCCTCCATCTGGAAAGAGATTGGCACCTGCACGGGGCGGGTGACCTCTGCGCGGACTGCCAGCTTCTGCTCTGGTTCAGGAACAGTGCTAAGCTGCATGCAGACTTCTGACCCTCGGAGGCTGGAGCCTGCCACAAGCACATTCTCGGCTTAGTCTCAGGGTCTATTTCTCTTTCTTTCTTTCTTATTTTATTTTTTTTAAAGGCAGCCTGTTATAGTCTTTTCTTTGTGTGGGGGCAATTTCACCCAGTCAGCAGTCTTACTTCACATTCTTCTCTTAAGAAACCAGCTAACTAGCTCTTCTATCTGGAGAAGAAAGGGGATTAAAAAGTGTAGTCATCTCAGATCGGGCAGGTAGCGGGGAGAGAGGAGAGGAGGGAAATGCATTAAGGGGGAAAACTTTCTGTTAGCTCCCATGCTTCACGCTGTTGTGTATAATTATTAACTGCGAAATAGCACAGCTTGAGCATTATTACTGCACATTAAAGAACATTTCACTTATAATTATGGGACGAAAAGGAGCGTTTACAACTCACCTACCGAAGCATTAACTTGGTGCATGTAAGAATATATATATATATACCCTCTTCATTAAAAAAATCTGTAAATACGTGACTTTCTTTCCCCCATCTCCCTCCTTCTTTTTCTTGACACCTTGAATTACATTTTAAACTTTTCTTTTAATTAAAGAGCAGCCCCAAACTGTAAGAGGCAGAAGGAAACACAAGAACGAGGGTGGCCTCTGTGCTTGCCAGCTAAAAGTAGTTAGTAAATGAGGCTAGTTTGCATAGGGCAGAGGTCAAAGGTATATAAATCACATCACATCATTCCTGTTTGCCTGGGAGCGTGAGGTGTATGTGTGAGAATATGTGTGTGTGCATATGTGTGTGTGTGTGGAGTGTGCATGTGTGTGCGTGTAAGCAAGGGTGCATGCATGTGTGTGTGTGTGAGTGATGGTGCATGCATGTGTGTGCATGTTAGTGTGTGTGTGTGAACGAGGGTGCATGCATGTGTGTGCATGTTAGTGTGTGTGTGTGTGTGTGTGAGCAAGAGTACATGCATGTGTGTGCATGTTAGTGTGTGTGTGAGTGAGGGTGCATGCATGTGTGTGCATGTGTGTATAGAGGTTTGGGGAGATACATGCAAGTGTGAGGTCAGCAGACAGCTATGCCTCAGCCACTGTTCACCTTGCTTCTGGAGATGCGGACTTTCATTGGCCTGAGGCTTGTGGATTAAGTTAGGCTGCTGGCCAGTGAGCCCCAGGGAATGCCCTGTCAATGCCTTTCCCAGCTCTGGGGTCGCAGACACCCTGCTTGGCCTTTAGACATGTGGGTTCTAGTGACTGGACTCCACTTCTTACACACACAGCACTTCGCCACCTGAGCTGTCCCTCCAGTCCCAGAAGACGTTATTTCTAATTGACCACGGTTCTCAGAAGGAGAATGGAGTTTTCTTTCAGCTAGTGTTTTCAGTTTCTTGGAGCAACATGCCAAATGTGTGTACACCAACAGCTGCTGTGTTGGAAGTTTTGTCAGTAACATTTCGAGGCGGATAGCTGGGATGTTCAGTCATTCCATGTTGTTCAGTGTGTTCTGCTGGACTCGTGGAGGACACCATCCATTTACTGAATGCTTTGGGTGATGAAACCTGTGTCTGTGCATGTATGTTCTCTATGTGGTTTTGCGCCACTAGAAGAGGAGTGTGTTTTGTCAAATGTTTGCACAAGGACTCCCATGTTTTGAGCATGCTTGGCCTCAGGAAACAATGAGGAACACAGTACTTTGCCCAGAATTTGAGTCTTCAGATAAGCAACTATTTCAGTTCCAGGTACAGTTCTAAGGATCAGGCAATTAACAGCAAGGTGAAACATTCTATCTCCCCCCCACCCAGGGGAATGTGTACACACACAAAGCTTACACATACACACACACACACACCACTTACACAATACAAACCTTACACACACACACAAAGCTCACACACACACGTGCATGCAGGAGCACACACAGACACACAAAGGTTACACACACACACAAAGCTTACACATGTACAAAGCTTACACCCATATGCACACAAAGCTTACATACATGAACACACACATAAAGCTCACACACACAAACCTTACACAAACACATAAAGCTTTCACACATGCACAAAGCTTACACACACATAAAGCTTACACACATATGCAAAGCTTACACACACGTGCACACACGAATGTACACACATATATAAAGCTTACACACATGCACAAAACTTACACACATACATAGCTTACACGCACACAGTTCAAACACATGTGTATGCACAAAGCTTACACACACACACACACACAAAGCTTATGCACACACAGAGGTCACACACAAATGCACAAAGCTTACACACACATGCACACACACATGCACACACACACAAAGCTTACACACATGCACAAAGCTTACACACATAAATTTTACACACAGAGAGCTCATGCATGCATTCACAAAGGTTACACATACCCATAAAGATTACACACACACAC
>JADRCH010000107.1:1329420-1343212 GCA_019843965.1 Rhynchomys soricoides | reverse complement strand
ATATATATATGCACATATATACATACACATACATATATACACATACATACATAAACATATATATACACATACACGTACATACACACACATATATATACATACACACAGAGATATATTTACATGTATATGTATACACACACATATATACATACATATACACACACATATATACACATACATACATAAAGATATCTATATGTGTATATACACATACATACACACATATATACACATACATATACATACACACATATACACACACATACATGCACACATATATAGTTTTGCTGTTTAGTCTTTGATTTTATGTCATCATCTCAATGATGAACAGAAATTTTTACTTAAGTGAAGCTCTGTGTGTCAATTCTTTTTCTATTCTATGTAGAAACCATTCATTCCTTATCATGGTAATTTCTCTTTTTATACTTTCTCTTTTAGTTTAAGGTTACATCTAAAGTCTAAGAGTTCACCTAGAAAAATAAAAATCTGTTCCTCATTCCAAGTAGCTATGCAACGTCAGAGTCCAGCATGTACAGGTCTAGTCTACTCCCATGGTCTAGTTTTTCTTGTGTTGAAATCACACAAGGATATAACAAGGTGGATTCCTGGTAAGAAAGTCTCCCCGAATCACCTACATCAACTCTGAGTTTTAACTACATGAAGTCACATGAAGAATGTCTGTGAGAACCTTGGTTAGAACTGCATTGAGTCTGCTCTCAGAGGTAACTGATGTCTACCCCATGGGTAGTCCCCACTTTGCAGGGCTATGGGGGGGCTATAAAAATAACCTCCAAACCTAAACGATACAGAGCAGTCTCCATGATTATCATGGTCCTGTGACCTTTAGAATTTCTTGTCACAACGTTGAAATTTCTTCAGTTGTTGCTATAAAATGTGCAGGAAGTAAAGAGTAGTGAAACCGATGCTTACTTAGTACAGTGTGATTTAAGACATGAGGAACACAGAGAACTAAATTAAAGTGCTTTCCCTCACTGCACAACCCCAGAAAGAGCAGGCAGTGCTCTGCTTCCCTTCTTGTGACAGGACTGGCCACATGGAGCCAGCAACTTGGAGAACTGTCATGTTCCTTTCAAAGTTCAGATCCGCCTCCAGCCTTTCTTTCTTTGTTCTTTGGCTGCTGTGAAAACCCCCTGTGAGAGTTCTGCAGAGGAAGCTTTGCCTCCTCTGTTCCTCTGAGACAGCTTCATTCTTCCCATCACACACCTTCCTTGTCCTTGCTGATGGGCTGTCTTCACTGTGGTCCTCCGGCAGCACCCAGAGTCTTTCACAGCCATCTCCCTGGCAGCAGAACCAACTTCCTTTCGATGTTGCCACTTTGTCTCTTTGCTTCCTGTGGACATTTAAATAGGGCCCCTCCCTGATGTGTCCATGTTCCAATCTCAAGAACCTATGAATTGTACCTTCCCCGAAAAGGAATTTTGCAAATTGATTTAGGTCATTCATGTGATAGAAACTACTCTGGGTTACCAAGGTGGACTTGGTAGAAGCACAGAATTCTTTCTAGGAGGGAGATATATTCGCCCCACAGTCCTGACCTCTACAACTATAGGAGAATAAATTCAATTATTTTACGCTAAGCTTGATGTAAGCTGTCAGGAGTAGTGGTCAGAAAAGAATACACTACATTGTCATCTTTGTTGGATGACTTTCTTACTCATTTTGATAAAAGGGAAACGTGGGTTTCTCGCTGGTGGATAAGAAGGTAAGGTGCCTGAGTGTCTTGAGCCAAATAATTGTGCACTGAATAATCTCTAACCTACTGTGAAAGAAGTGATGTGATTGGTTGGGACTGCTATGCTCATCCGTTAGTTATACAGAGATGTATGAGCTAGGCTCATTAGTTAGTTACTTAGTTACACAGGGATGGATGAGCTAGCTCATCCATTAGTTACTTAGTTAAACAGCAATGTTGCAACAAAGCCCAAAACACTACTTTGCAGGGGGCCAGCCCCTGAAGTTCTCTGCTTTTGTTTTTGGTTCTTTAGGCAGAGGAGGGGGAAAAGCATTGGTGGGGGTAAGACTTGGTCTTAATATTTAGGGTTGCTGTACCATAATAAAACATTTACCTGCCTTAAGTCTAAGTCACTTTGCTTCAGTAGCTGACCTGTCTTCTGAGTTCCTCTGAGGTGAGTAAAGGGGGGTTAGGAGAATCTACGGAAAGTGGGATAAAGAGTGCTAAGATTAAGAAATCATCTGTGTGTCTGTATAGCATCACTACAAGACAGAACATCTCCGTTGTTCCAGAGATCTGCTCAAAAGGTTGGGTTAATACCTAGTGATTGCTATATGTATTTAATAATAGCAGGAAAAGCATATTAATAGGAATCTTTCCTAAAATGAATTTCACCTGGGCCTTGTCTACCAGAGCAAATCCATCATAGATTTTAATTCAAGGTGGACTCATCTCAGCAAGATCACCTGCTAGTTTTTACCTTCTCCTGTGATGGCTCCTGACAATACTTGGTTGATGAAAAAATATTGTAGAAACTTAAATTTGAGCTCTGTTGTTGAAGAGTGGGCTGTTCACTATGTCTTGGTAACTAAGACTTGTTCACATAAGAAACAGCTAAAACAAAACTAGGAGACAGGGTTTGTATTCAATTTTCCTACAAATCGATGTAGTATCTTCATACATTAAATTGTTAACTTCTTATATAATACCTAGATAGTTATATAACCTATTTATACAGTTGTTTTGAACTTTTTTAGGAAGTTTTTTTAAAAAAAACAATCTCTCTATCCAACATTGAAAAATGATTGCTTGATCTACTTTTAGAATTGCTAAATATTTTTTTAATGATAACACTGATTTTGACATATCCACATGGAATTTTGCTACTGAGTAGTAATCTACGCTGTATTTTTCTTTGGGGCTGAGATTAAGCCCAGAGCTACTTGATCACTTGATAAGTGCTTTCTGATAATGCTAGCTACATTCCAGTGCTGTGCATTTTTTTCCATCCAACAACTTTGTTAAAACATTCTATCAAATTTTTAAAAAATTGATGTAGAAATTTTATGATTTTTATAAGTGGTCATTAATATCATGTGATGGTAACTGGTTTTTGGACTTAAAATTTATTTTTCTTACCTTATCATGAAGTCTAGGCTCTCTAAGACAGAAACATTATCAGGAGTCTTTACTTTTACTTTAAGGATATTCTTCTAGCAATTTTCACTATTTCAAAGGTGCTCATGGTTATTTTTCATGTACACTTTATCAGGTTAAGACAGTTCCTTTGTGACTTGGGTTCTATAGCCCACAGTTAATTTTTCTAAACATTTAATTTATCATTAAAATGAGTCACCAACCAGGTAGCATACACTGGCTGATATGAGGCCCCTGACACATGTACAGCAGAGGATTGCCGGGTCTGGCCTCGGTGAGAGAAGATGTACCTAACCCTAAAAAGACTTGAGGCCCCAGGGAGTGGGGAGGTCTCCTAGGGTGAGGGAGGTAGGAATATTCCTTTGGAGATGGGGGAGGAGGAATGGGATGAGGAACTGTTGGAGGGAAGACTGGGAGTGGGATAACAAAAAAGATTAAGTAGTAGTAGTAGTAATAAAAAAGAAAATGGTAGCTTTATGGGAATTGCTTATTGTATATATTGATTCATATATTCTATATAATGTATTAATCAGATTAAAATTGCTTACCTGACTGTTAACATAGTTGCTGTCTTGAAGATTTTTGCCTAAAGGATATTCTGGGATCTATTAGGATCCCAGAATATGATATGATATGAATATGACTTCATGATATGAAAGTCTCACCCATTAGTGCTCTGTACTGTTCTGTGGTACTAATTGAACTCTATGCTATTATCAAAGAAAGAAGACAGTGATTTGGGAGAGAAACATGTTAAGGTGGACATCAAGGGGGGATTCAGGGAGGAAATGGAGGCTAGATATGGTCAAGATACATTGTATATTGGTATAAGGAATTTAAACAATATGTAAAAAGTTACTTCATATATTTTAAAACAAAGTTTCTATTAACATAAGAATTTGGAAACTAGGGAACTATAGAAATGGCTCAGTGGTTACGAGCACTCACTGCTCTTGCAGAGGAGCTGGCTTCTGTTCCCAGCACACACATGGCAGCTTACAGCCACTTGTAACTCTAGTTCTGGGTGATCTGCCACTGTCTTCTTGCCTTTGTTGGCAGCATGAATACACGTGGTGTGTGCAAGGATACAAACAGGCAAAATACTCACATGCATAAGATAAAAATAAATCTTAAAAATAGTAGTGCTAAAACTTGACTAATTTGGAGTATTTTTATCTACTCACCGAATTACAAAATATTCTAAAGTATTTTGGGGTTTATCATCTGACTAGTTTAATTTATATAAAATGACAATAACTTTGTTATTTTCCTGGTGTATATTTTTAAACAGTAGGGATTCTTTATAGTTAAGCTTCCAATATCCTTTGTTAACTATATTTTCTGTAAACAGAATATGATTGGAATTGTTTAATTCAAATTCACATATATGCCCTGGGGTGTTTTGTACAGAGATACTGTTTTGAATTATGATGTGTTCAGATCTATTTCTACTTTCATATTTCAATGTTTCACACAGCTCCTCCACTTTTTAAAGCTTTCCTGGTTTGATTTATTTTTCCTCCTACTTTTTTAGTTTCCCCTTTACTAGCCTCATATTATGCCATACTGTTTATGCCCTTACATATGATTTTATACTTTAACATGTACATGTGACCCTTTAAAAATCCATGGCTAGCCAGAACCTTTCCTGTTACACTTCAAAAGCTTAGTCTACAAATTAAAATAAGATATAAGAACAGTCTTCCTGTTACCAAGGTTGGTCACCATGGGAAATCTATTGGCCTCTACCCATGACACATTCCCTGCAGAAACTTTGAAGCAAAATCATCATAGATAGTTGATGGTACCTCTACTTTGAGTCTGTACAGCTTTGGGTACCATGCCCTTTCCCATGAGGGATAGGAAGAGTTTAACTCAGCAGCTCAGGCTTCACTGGTTTTTTACCTCCCACTTCTTTGGGCTAGAGAGAGAGGGTGGCTGCCATTCTCATCCTTGTGCTTCCTCTTCAAGAAGGCTCAACCTCACAGGTGTGTCTTTGTAGTGGCTGGTTTTGTGTGTCAACTTGACACAAGCTGGAGTTATCACAGAGAAAGGAGCCTCCCTTGAGGAAATGCCTCCATGAGATCCAGCTGTAAGGCATTTTCTCAGTTAGTGATCAATGGTGGGAGGGCCCATTGTGGGTGGTGCCATCCCTGGGCTGGTAGTCTTGGGTTCTATAAGAAATCCAGCTGAGCAAGCCAGGGGAAGCAAGCCAGTAAGAAACAACCCTCCATGGCCTCTGCATATGCCCCTGCTTCCTGACCTGCTTGAGTTCCAGTCCTGACTTCCTTTGGTGATGGACAGCAATGTGGAAATGTAAGCTGCATAAATCCTTTCCTCCCCAACTTGCTTCTTGGTCATGATGTTTGTGCAAGAATAGAAGCCCTGACTAAGACAGTCTTCATCCAGGGTTTGATGACATCTTGGATTTATATGTCCCTTTGTAAACATTTATTTGAAGGGGGGAGGTGAATGTGTGTGTGGATATGTGGAGGTCATAGAGCAATTAAAGGGAGTCAGTTCTCCCTTTCCATCATGTAGATTCCAGGGGTGGAACTCAGGTTGCACCAGAGTTGGTGGGCAACCTTGCCACGTGGCCCCAGTTTATTTTTCTTGTCATATGCCCAGGGTTCACTGTCAACAAAGACTCTGACCCAAACATGGTACTCGGAGCAAGTGTTCCAAGCACTCCTTTAGAGCTTAGTGGTCTCATAGACCATGTGATCTAAAAACTCTCCTTAGTTGCCCAGGTCATCCAGATGTCCCCTTCATAGAAATCCCTTCTGTTATGGCTACAACCAATTGAAGTATACCACAGGTTTTCCAGGTGGTGGCTCTTGCATATGGGCCCTTCTTGCTCCCTGGCTGAGCACCTCTATGGTGTCTTCTTCAGGCTGAGCTTCAGTTCTCTTACAAGATCATGACCTGTTCTGTTTATTCCAGGTCAGAAGAGGAGGGTTTGGGCTAAAAGAATTAGGCTCATGCATAACCCCTGACTCACACAGCAGTCATTTATCTGCCCTCTTCATCCTGCCCACACCCCACACTGGAGATGTTGAGTATCTCAGCCATCTCAGCCTTAGACCATACCATTAACAGAAGAAAACTCAGGCTTCCATTTCACTGTCTGCCTCTTCTTGGAGGGATTGACTGACTGACTGGTAGGACTGCAGAGCTTGCATGAGTATCTGCCTTTTCCATTCCTTTCCAATAATCATCTCAAAGCCTTTGAGTTCGTTCCAATGGGCCATTTACTGAGGCCTCTCAGCTCCTGACTCACTCTGTGCTCATTCAGTTCTCAGCTGAATTTCAAGGCACTTGTCAGTGTCTGGCATTGGGCTGCTTACTGGGTATGAAAAATACAAGTTTTCACATTTTCTTTCAGTGGGATAGCTACCCAAGAAAACCATGATGTCAAAACATGATCAATGTTCTATAAGTAGCAGAGTATCGCCAAGGAATCTTCATCTCCCTGTTCTTGCAGCAAACAAAATGCTTTAAGAGAGTAGGCACACCTCCATAAGTCAATATTTGAGATGAGTAAAATAATTGGAATCGATGCAGGAAGATTTGTAGTGTACTTCTGTCCTGGTCAGAGGTCCATTGCTGCAAAGGGGCACTATGACTAAGGCAATTCTTATAAAGGCAAACATTTAATTGGGGCTGGCTTACAGTTCCAGAGGTCCAGTCCATTATCTTCATGGAGGGAAGCATGGCATTGTGCAGGCAGACTTAATGGTAGAGGAACCAAGAGTTGTACATCTTGATCCAAAGGCAGCCAGGAAGAGCTTTCTTCTGCACTGAACAGAGCTTGAGCACTAGGAGACCTCGAAGTCCACTCTCACAGTGATACACTTCCTCCAGCAAGGCCACACCCACTCTGAAAAGACCACACCCACTCCAGCAAAGCCACACCCACTCCAGCAAGGCCACACCCACTCCAGCAAGGCCACACTTCCTACTAGTGCAGCTCTCTTTGGGCTAAGCATTCAAACACATGAGTCTATGGGGGCCATTCTTATTCGAACCACCTCAACATAGCATATACAATATAATATATATTATTTAAAAAGTTGGTGAAAAATTTAAAAGCTAATTGTGAAATTTCAAAGTGATGGGTGTATTTTCCTTTCAGAGTATAAAGGATGCTAAGGAATTTGGTCTAATTCTGTAGGCAGTGCTTTGGGGAAGTACCGAATGCCTTCTTGTAGAGGATGTAAATGTCGCTCATGTTGCAGATGATCTTGCATAAGTAATTAGTATCAACACCGAGAAAGTATGTAAATACAGGAACCATAGTGAATGACTTTGTGTCCAGTAGTGCTGACAGACCCTGGCCTACATCTGGATTCGCTATTTGGACGAGATTTAATTTTTCTTCTAATTAATGACCCAATAGGAGGAGATAAAACAACAAATTCATGAAGTTTACAGATGTTTCTTAATTAAGAGATATTACTTTCTGAATAGAGACTGCTAGGCACTCAATCAGCTTGAAAGATGTTAGAAGTAATTGTAGAAAATCAGATAAACAGACATAAAATGATCGTGTGTTAAACAAGGAAATGAAAAAGTTTTAAACATAGAAGCTTTAGAAAAAATAAACACAGAACATCACAGAATTGGTTATTGGTTTAAAACACAACACAAGGTAATGAGGTTTAATGCCTTCAATTCTATATAAAAGTGATATGTTTTACAGTGTGATATATGTACTTTTAAAATAATCTCACGTTTTACTTTAACAAAAATCTATTTCAATAGACTATCGAGATAAATCAGTAGACTAGACTATGTGGCTCATTTACATACTTTTATTTTTTTTGTAAAAGTATTTGATTTGTATGTATGTATGTGTGTGTGCGTTGTGTATTTGAGCATGCACATGTACGTGTGTGTGTGTGTGTGTGTGTGTCTGTCTGTCTCTGTGTGTATGTGTATATATGACTATGTGTAAGAGTGGGCTGGAGGGTGCCACAGCATGTGTGTAGAAGTCATAGAATAATATTTTAGGAGTTGATTCTCTCCTTCTGTGTTGGTTTCTAGGGATCAACCTCAGGTCATCAGGCCAGATCAGTTAGGACTCTTTACTGCAGAGCAATCTCATTGGTCCTGTATGTTTTTTGTTTTTTAGAGTTTTATTTTGAAATTATCATAGACTTTTAGGAAAGCTATAAAAGTAGTTTAATATATACCTTTTACCCAGATTTCTCAAATGTCAGCATTTTACCACATCTGATGGCAATTCTCTCTGCATGTCTTTTACTCCTGAGCCATTTGAGTGTATGTTGTAGAGGTTGTTCTCTGTCTACCTTTAAATAGAGGGTTATGTAATAATTACAAGGTTATTTTTATTTGTGAAAATAGTACAAATGTAAGACAGAAATTTAATGAGTAATTGCTAATCTGTAGGTTTTATTCAAACATCAAATTTCCTGGTTATACCAGTTTTAGGTATAAAATGGTGGAACCAAAAGGTATGTCCAGATGCTATGGTTCTTTACCCCTTAGTCTGGAATGGCCTATTGTTTCTCCTTTTCTTTCATGACCTTGACATTTTAATGGGCACAGGACTTTCTTAGAGCTTCACATTTGCTTTGAATTTGTTTGAAGTGTGTGTGTGTGTGTGTGTGTGTGTGTGTGTGTGTGATTTGCTTCTGGTAACAGGCTTCTTTGATCCAAGCAGGCTCTCAGGTATCCCAGGTTCCCTTTGAACTTGCTATGTAGCAGGGGAGGAAGGCCTTGAGGTTCTTACTCTCCTCTCTCTTCCTCCCAAATTCTGGATTACAGGTGTGTGCCACCACACACAGGTTTATTCCCAGGTGATGCGAACCAAACTCAGGGCTCTGTGCATGCTAAGTAAGTACTCTAACAACCGAGCCCCAGCCCTGATTCTGGCTCTGATTTCACAGTGATATATTTTCCTTAGCCTGACTTGTCAGGAGGCATCTGTTATGACTATCCCATTCTGGAGATAATGACTTCAGTCCCTAGAGCCACTGCTGGTTTCCCTATGTAGTTAGCTTCTTTTGGGTGCTGACTGAGTTCTTGGTCCAGGTTGGCATCTACCTATGCTGTATCACTGAGTCACTGCAGTGGCACAGCTCAAAGGTGAGGGTTGAGTTGGTGTTTGTTCCAATCACAGCACTGCCTTAGTGTTGTGATTAGAATAGGAATCACCCTGTAGACCCATGTGTGTGTATGCTTGGCCACAGCGAGTGGCACTATTAGGAGGTGTGGCCTTGTTGAAGTAGGTATAGGCTTTGTCAAAGTAGGTGTGGCCTTGTTGGAGGAAGTATGTCACTGTGGAGGTGGGCTTTGAGGTCTTATATTTTCAAGCTATGCCCAGCGTGGCACAGTCTCCATCAAATTCCTACGGATTAAGATGTAGAACTCTCAGCTCCTCTAGCACCATGTGTACCTGCATGTCACCATGCTTCATGCCATTATGATAATGGACTAAACCTCAAGTGGTAAGCCAGCCACAATTAAATGTTTTCTTTTATAAGATTTGTTGTGGTCTCTTCACAGCAATAAAACCCTAACTAAGATACTTAGCATGTACATTCCACATGGCATATGGTACTTGACTCTCTGTCACAGTTTAGGGCTTTTAAACAGTAACTTTTACTTATTCTTTGAAAATTTCATATATCTATACAATATATCTTGATCACTTCAACCTACTGCTAGTTCACTCCAGCTACCTGGTGCCCCTCCTCCTACTTTTATCTTTTATTTTTTAAAAAATCTCTTTCCTTTATCATTAATAATGTCCTGACTCCACTTAGTACTGACTTATGAATATGGGTATGTAGGCATCCACGGAGGTATGGTCAACCTATCAGAGGCCAAGGCCCCTAAAGAGAGTGACTTTCCTTTCTTTAGCAGCCATCAAACACCAGTAGGTCTTAAAATTGGGGTGAAGTCTTAGGGGTCCCTCCTGAATCCAGGTTGAAATTTTGTCTGGCTTGATCTTGTTCGGATAAGCACAGGTACTCTGTGCTTCTACGTACAGTAGCCAAGTCACAGCAGGCGTCAGCATTTTACAAACCCCCCTCTTTGCCCTCACCGATGACTCTGAGCTTATCTCATCAGGATACTTTGGTTCATAACACTGAAACTTTGACACTTGCAGATGGCTGGCAGGTGCTCTTCTTTTGTACTATGTGGCCAGCTCCTGTGGTTGTTGTCTTAGGAGAATGGGCATCAGCAGAACTGTCTCATGAGGCAGGAAATGTATCTAGTCTGTTTGTCTTCCATTTTTACACTCAGCACCTGAAATGTCCTCATGTTGTCCAGCAACAATTTTCCATCAAGGGTGCTCCTCTTGGACCCACTGCGGTTAGTGGTCCTTTCTGTAAGCAGCTGATCTTCGGGACACATTTATTTTGCACATATAGTGGATTTTTTTTCACTAATGTATCAGTCTTTGGCCCACAGCTAGCTGCTCTGTTTTCCCTCCTGTGAAATTTTCCTAGGCTCTAGTCATTACACACACACACACACACACACACACACACACACACACAAACACACACACAAAGAGAGAGAGAGAGAGAGAGAGAGAGAGAGAGAGAGAGAGAGAGAGAATGCCATAGTGGTTATTTTTCTATCTATAATTAGTTGGATGTTTGCCCATTATTGTTTTTTAACTATGCTTCAGCTTGGACTTTCAACTTAGAGACTTTTAAAAACTGTTTTTATTAGCATATATTAATTATACATAATGATGGGTTTCCTTATGACATTTGCATACAAGTACATAATGCATTCCAGCCACACTCACCCCATTACCCTCTCCTGTTCTCCCACTCCTACTGATCCTCTTCCTCTTCTGAGACATCTTTATTTTACAGTGTGTGTGTGTGTGTGTGTGTGTGTGTGTGTGTGTGTGTGTGTTTACTGGAATCTCTCACCAGAGCAGGGTGAGCATTTGTTTATGGGAACATGGACACTTAATTAGTGTCTATACCACTGCACAAAATACTTCTCTCATGTCAGTGAAGACTTAGTGTTTTTCATGTCTTGGAAGTGGGTCAAGAAAGGCTAACAAAAGAGGAGTCTATAGTGAGTGATTGGGGCTTTACCCACAGTGTTTCAGGTGTCTGTTCCTCTGTGTGATGCTGTCTTGCCCTTCCCCAAGTTTTAAAGCACATTGGGTGAAGGTGTGGTCTTTGTTGTCCCAACTCATTAGTTCTGGTGCTATTGCCTCTACATTATCCTACCTACTTGGGGCTGCTGCTGTGTACACAGAGGATGCCCTAAGTTATGGGGCCAAGTCCCAAGTCAGGACGGGCAAGACATCCCCATCTTGATTTCTCACCTACCATATGCACTTTCTAATATTTACAAAGTTACAGATGGTTAAATTATGTCACCTAAGAAGCTTGATTGTCACATGTGCTTGTAAAGGTTTGTCACTGACCCAAATGATGGCTTAGAATTCCTAATAGTTGATCTGAAGACTGACCAGGTTTAGACAGGATGAGAGGCTAGGTGACAGCTTCTAAGGTTCTACCTTCTCACTCACATTTTTTTTCAGGATTTTATTTCCTGCCTAAAATCTTAGGATCATGTAGCTTGGATAGATTTTATTGTGCATTTTTCTCATTCTATAACTTGTGAACTTCTCAGAAAAAAAAACAAAACAAAAAACAAAACAAAAAACAAAAAACAATAACAACAAAAAACCAAAAATACCCTATTTAATGTCTCCCAGGAAGACAGGTGATGATGATGTTCTGAAAATCCCACCCCAGCATCGTGAATGACAGTAGGATTAGGTCTGTGGAAGGAAGAAGCTGAGCTGTCATGTCATCAGCACATGGAAAGGTGAATGTTTGCTCACACCTGGACTGCAGGGTCTGTGACTCAGGGTAGAACATTTTAGATGTGTGTGCTGTGTGGATTGGCAGAAAAAGGATGGGGAGGCCCCAGACAGTGAGACGGCCATCCAGGCAACCCTTATCAGATACTCCAATATAATAAATCTCAGGGTAAATAAATTAATTCTTTTGGCTTTGTTCCTGAAGACCTACTTCAGAAGGGCAAAGACAGCTGTGGAGATTAGAAAGAGGTGGGTTTGAGCTGTCATTTGAAGGTAAAATTTACACATACTTATATAAGGTTAATTTTTGTTATTCAGTTAGAAGTACATCGGTGGCCTATGTATGAAATTGGTGACATTGGCATCACTGGTCCTGTGAATATCATGAAGGATGAAAGCCTGGGATTTGACCAGGTTTACAGTTTTTCGAGGTGACTGGGCTCTTGGAAACACAGGACAAACCAGTCTCCTTTCTCCCCCATTCCCACTTAACCCACCTTCCTCTTTCTTATTGCTCCCTGGCAACTTAGGTGTCCCCAAGCTTCTTAGAAAGCTGGGGAAAAGCAGCTTAAATGATGGATGGATGCTTCATCTTCACATGCTCTCCTGAAGGTAACCATGAGCCACCCAACAGGGCAGTCCAGGACTTTAATGAAATAAGTAAGGTGATTACTAAAACAGCTATGGCCTGGCCACTCAGCACAGGCTTCTGAGAGCTATGACAGAAACATTATTTCAATTAGTTTGTAGTTTCAGAAAAATGATATGCATGTATTACCTGTAGGATAGAAATAGATTAGACTGTGACTTTTTCTTAAAGAAAACTTCTCACAGAAGGCCTCACCTAGCTCTGGAAGCAGTGAGTCTGACAGATCCAAATAGATGTGCTGCCCCTGAGGACTCAGAGCAGGCTTGCCTCACCGTTCCACCTTCTGCTTTCAACTGAGCTGAGGGGCTGCATGGTCTTTTCCTTCAGTCATCTCTGAGAACACACACGCACATTATTTCTTTTACTTTTCTTTCTTTTTAATTGCTAAATAGTTTTCTTGTTTGGAATATAGACAGAGCAGAGCCCTGTAAGAAAGACTGAGAACCCAACACAGTGTCTGACACCAACAAGTTCAAAGCTGACCCTCTGCAGCATGTGTAGAAGAAAACACACACACACACATACATACATACATACACACACACACACACACACACTCACAGACATATACACACACAGAAACACATACACAGACATACACACACACACACACACACACACACACACGCACACACAGTGGTCCGGCTAGGTGTTTCCTTTCTGGCATCCTGAAGAAGCTCATTCTTCAGGGAAGTGCCAATCAAAACTTCCTGGAAATCCACACTTACACCCATCAGAATGGCTGCCATCTGTAACCACAGGGGAATCAGCAGCACTGCCAACTATGAAGAATTAGAGTTTTGGAAATGTTTTTGGGAAAGGGAGAATTGACCTTCTGTTTAATTGGCAGTTGCTCCAGTGAGCTCCATTTCTGCTGGGATGTGTTATGTTGTGTCTACACAGATAGAGACTAAAATTGCTCTTGAGTTTGTAAGTTTCAAAAAAGATGGTGAAGTCTTCATTTTAGTTAATTTATCACAGTAAAACTCCTCTGGAAATCCAAAAATAAAGAGTGAAAACAAACAACAACACATGCTGGCAAGGATGAGGGAAAAGGAACATTTACTCACTCATGGCAGAAATGTAGACCAGAGCAGGCAGCACTGGCAGAGTAGTTACTCAAAAAACTAACCAACAACAACCAACAACCAAACAACCAACAAACAACCATCAGCAACCAACA